>JAMQGT020014461.1:0-11372 GCA_024447675.2 Pterophyllum scalare
TATCCAAACTCCGGACCATAACACCTCTAGGCATATCAGAGATGGTCGAGCAGAAAGTCCGCAATGATTTGTGATGGAATTACTCTTTTGTCAGTGAAAAAAACAAAAGAAAAAGAAAAAAGAAATCCCATGACCTTACAGACTATTCCTCACCTCCACATTTATTTATAGGTCAGCCATGAACTGATATATTCTTGTATTTCCTTAGTTTGCGCACAGTGTGAAACTTACGCATAAGTTCAGTTTCCCCATTGGGGACTAATAAAGGCATTCATTCAATAAGGAAGATCTGCATTCGCTCGTCTGCCTGCGTCCCTGGCTGCTCAGGCTGCTACTCTTTTCTTCACATCACTCTCACTTTTCCATGCTGTCCGACTCAACTCTGTCGTCATCACACTGGCCCACCTTCTGCGAGCCAATCAGCCTCTCATCAGTGTACTTTAAACCTCAGTGCTCTTTTTTTTTTTTATCATTCTGCCTTTCAGACTCTCATTTGTGCAGCCCACGTCCTCCCCATCTCCACCTCATCCCGGTCAATAAGAGATCTTCATTCAAGTCTCCACCTGCTTCATTCCCACCACCAACAGTATCTAGATCCTGACTGAAAACACCAGCAAAACCTAAATGATCAAATACTTTTGGCACTCAAATAGTGTGATACTGATTCATTTTCTCTACAACTAAATGACCAATTGATCGGAATTTTTCCCTCATGTGTTTCATATTGCTTTGGGTCATATCTAGGCCAAAATACAGATATTTCTGGAGTTCACCAACTTTCAAACAGTACTTGATAAACAAACAGCTAACTACAAAGGTAAAAACTTTTTAAATGCACTCATATTACTATATAACATCAGAACAAGTGGACTGAACGGTGCTCTCTGACTTGCTCTACTCAATAGAGAATCTACTGAGAGAGATTATAAGAGTTTATGTGCCTCCGCTTGAAAGAGAAAAATATTTATTAGCGAGCAAACAGCTGCAAGGGCACTGGAAAAGTGTGTTTTTCCTCCATAATATTTACTTAATGTACATATCAGTCATATTAAAAACAGCTCGACACTGTAAACAACAGATCGAGCACGGCTACGGGAAAATATCAATCACTTGGAAAATTGCTGGAGGATATAAATATTTCATGGAAAAAAAAAGTTAACATATTAGTTTGGTATAGGCTTGGCTGCCTTTTGAATAAATCCCTGGGGTGACGATGAACACGCACACACGCACATAGATACACTTATGCAAGCACACGAGCTAAGACTTTGATCCAAAGCCTCTTACAGGGTTTCGCTGATTTTTCACCCCAAAATGAGATCCCACAGATCCCGGTCCCGGCGCACAACGCAAGACACAGAGAGTCATTAGCTGCCGAGATCAAAACCACAGACAGCCAGAGGAGTGTGTCTGTGACATAAGAGCTGCACATCCAGAGGACAAAGCTGACAAGAATGAGATGAGTTTAAAGCAGGGGCGAGTTAGGAAATTCTATTTGACTTGCGCTCTTTTGAAATGTGTGCCCTGGCTACGGCATATATTGCAATCCAAACATTTCTTCAACAAACTATAGAGCCCGTGGACGGCATAATCACAGCCTCATGTGAATCCAGGGCAGCCACTACACTCGCTTAAACAATCCACAGCACTTCCCTCGCAAAGAGAAAAAAAAAGTTTTTAAAAACCTCTGTAGTAATCCTTTGGAAGGGGGGGGTCTCTGCTGTTTCAGTGACCTTATCATGCTTTATGACATTTTTCATTTTCTCTGACACGACTATAATGTTGAAATAGGGACTCAGGGATTTGCTCTAATATTTATAAAATATCTCTTCCAAATCCAATCTAGTCCACTCAGTGTAGCACAAATTGGATAATAAATATTGCATACTTAAATGTCTGCTTTGCAGGGAAAAAAATGATATGTAATTCAAAGGTTAAACTGAAAATATAGCACAATTTCCTTTTATTTAAGGAACTGGCAAGAACAGCAGAGGTTCCATTTGGGCAAATGCCACAGACATTAAAATTAAAATTACCAATTCTCTTCTTTTATGATTATCTCCTCAAATACATGTTGGGGTCCATAAATGGCCAGGAAAATTATCCCAAAGTGACACAATCCTAACAGTGCGCTATCATAGAAAAACTGACTAATCGACTATTAAATTCCCTGCTGATTAATTTTCTGTCAAAAAAATTGCAAAAAAAACAAAACAAAACAAAACAAAAAAAAAAAACAAGGCCTAAAATGTCCAAGTAATTTAGATTTCTAATGATCAGAGAAGGCACGTTTGACTTTAATATTCTGCTGGAGAAAAAAAAATGTGTGTGCAAGGCTCAATCCAATTTAATCGGATCCAGCATCTAATACAATCCCCTGTTTCTATCTGTGGTATCATGCCAAATATACTGGATTAATACTTTGTTACATTACTGCAAGTACAGCATCCCTAAGTTACTGTATATATCTGTTGCTGCTAGTTGGATTCAAGGCTGAAGCAGCTGGAGCAATGCTTGTAAATGACTGCCTTTGAATTATGAATAACACTGGAATGTGTTTTCTGACTGCTACAATTGTAACACACCCCCTTAAAGCCAACTCAGGCCAGTGCCAAACACAACAGGAGCACACCAGCAGCAGCACAAAAACACGCCTCACGGCTGTGCGAGGAATAATGATTTCTAGGCGCGTAATAAGTGTAACAACAAAAGTGTGCGTGTGTGTGTGTGTGTGTGTCAGGTAAGATTTCTTTACATGGTTTACTTGAAGTATCGAGCCCAGGGGGAAGAGTATCATTTTTGGGGAAACAATAGGTGTTGTCAAAACAGAAAAGCGCGTTAAAGAAAATCTTACGGTTTACGAAAAATGTCCGAAAGAAAAACTGCGACATGCGGTAAAGTTGTGGTGAATGCTTACAAACCTCACCTTGTTTGACACACTTGAGCCGGAGGGGATCTTTGCTGTGCTTGACTACAGCATGGACGTCCCTGGTGGTGAGTCCAGCCACAGGGGTATCATTGACTTCCAGAAGGAGTTCATCCTGGAAGAGTTTGCCGCTATGGCAGACCGCTCTACCCGGGAGAAGCTCCCCGATAACCGGGAACTGTCCATTTTCTGCGCCGCCCTTCAACTCCAGCCCCAGTTCCCCCTCCTCATTCCTGCAAAGGACACTCTCGTGGACTTTGTTAGTCCAGTGGTTCTTCTTCTTCTTCAGGCTCTTGGACATGGCTCAAAGAAGGGAAAATCACATGAGTGCGGCTGTGGAAGAAGTTTTGTCGCTCTCCGAAGTCCCTCAGTGTTACCGCAACACTGTAAAGTGATCAGTTTGAGTGGTAAACGCCAGCTGTATCCATGTCCTCGCACACACTTACGCGCACAGCAGCTGGATCATCAGTCTGCCTTTGCAATAACTGAGAGCTGCCCAACTTGTGACGCCTTCACAGGCTGTTTTAAAAATCGGAACTGACACACTCTCAATTTACGCAAACGTCGGGAAGAAGTAAGTGGCAATTTTGGAGAATTCATACTGTGTGAATAAGTGGTTAGAAAAAAGTAGAGCATACACTTAAAATTTCATAAACAATATATCAGAGTAGATGACGAAAGGTATAGCTGATTTTTTTACGTTAATGGTGTAACAAGGTCGCAAATGTATAATTACAGTTTAGTAAGTACTTAATAACAACAGTCAGCCAAATTTGTATGACATGTATGATCAGTAAAATGTAGAATATATGACTCAAACTAGCTGTATATACCTGCAGAAAGTTAACAATATTTGATACATTATTACACTTATACTTGATGATAAAACTAGATTACGCTCAGTGTTATCATTCCGCTTTGAAATAAAAAGTCTGACATGTGCAATAGCACAGAAACACATAGACGTATTAAATTAATCATTCAGGCCTATCAAGTTAAAAAAAATACATGATCATTTATTTAATATCTTTCACTACTCCACACATTTGATTTATGAAGTTCATCTTAAGCGCCAAAAAGCAGTGTTTAAAAACTTCCAAATATACAATTTTACGAGGGCCATTTGAAAGCAACATCCAGCTTCGACCAACCCAACTGACCCGGATGTGAAGGCTGAAGGAGGAGGAGAGAGACAAGGGTTTTCCCAAATCCAGCTTTCCATGGAAAAAAAAAAAAGAAAAAAAGAGGGGAGCTGAGGAGGCAGAGCGGTATTTCCACTGGTATGGCAGCAGAGCAGCGATAATAACGGGGTTTTTTTTTTTCACACCACAAATATGTCTCTCCTTTTTGACACTTGTTTATAGACATTTCAAATACTGCAACTTTAAAATAAGTGAGAAGTATCTGCCAAAGTGTAGCCCTTGAGACCATAACAGAGTATAACTAAAAATGTGATCAGCTGACTCTACTCAAATTTCTTTTTCTTTTTTTCCCTTTTCTTTCCTTTTTCCAGCACAGTTGTAATTCCTTTCTCCTTGAATGTGATCCTACATCACATTCAAGGAGAAAGCCTCTTTTACTATATTTTTACATCTATTTTCAGGTGAACTTGACTGCAAGATTGTATTTCTTTGAACAGCCTGAAGGTCTTTTGTGAAGTTCATATTATGATCCACTTTCAAAGCCTGCATGTATTTATCAGCTGAGAATTTCTCCTCATTATTGATACTCAGATTTCAGAAGCATCATTTGTTCCGCATAGCAGCATTTACACTCCACTCGCTTATTTGGTTTGCTGTATTCCTTATAGTGCTGTCATACGCCAGAAAAAAAATGGTTCTTAAGAGAAAATCCCCTTGTGTTTATCTCCGACTAGAGGAAAGGGACATAAAGCAAATGGAGAATTGGCATAGTATAATCCGTCTTCAGACAAGTGTGTGTTGTGGGTCTTTCTGTCACAGGATTGACATCCTCCAGCCCGCTTCGTGATGAAGCCTTTTCTCACATAGTTACTGAGCTCATTCTCAGTAATGATAGTTTGCTGCCACAACTGTATAGATATGCAATGATAATTGCTATTCTGCAGTGCAGAGTTATCAGTCATTGTTAATCCTTTTCAAAGCCTTAAAATTGCATTTTTTTTAACCGTTCCTGTAATGAGGTGAGATAAGTGCCCCTGTTTTGATCACAAAAAGGCGTCCTTTTGTGTCATTGTGCCATTTTTTTTTTAATTCACTCAATTCACTGTTCAGTAATATTATCTATAATATTTTCAGTACTCGTATAAGACGGTGTTATTTACACACAGCCAGCAATAAATGCTGGTGGAGATATTTTGGGTTCTTTGCTGTCAGTATGAAGCATTAATATGCTGTGCAAACAATTTGAATTGTGTCCATACTACAGAGAGGTTTTAAAGCTCCAAGAAAACACAACGGCACCTCTAAGTGGACACTGAGTTAATAATACGAGGTTGCACCAACAAGGTGATTCCCAGAGAGCTGTTGGCTGAAAACTTGGCATATCTCAGCATGGTGTGCAGTGTGTCCTTAAAGAATCTGAGTAAACTGGACAAGTGAAGGACAAAAGAAGGAGTGTCAGTCCTAAAAACTAACAGCAGATGAGCAGTCATGTCTTTAAGAAATAAGAAAAATAAAAAAGTACAGTCAGATTTTGATCCACCGTGCAATACCATCTGGAAAGTTTCATTTTTCAGCATGACAGTGATGCCAAACACAAGGGCAATGCCGTAAAAACATACCTGACAGGATAACACTCAATCATGGCTTGGCCTCCCCCTGTACTTAAACATTACTGTGGGATCATCTGACAGAGAACGGAACAAAAGGCAGCCAACATCCAAAGAAGAGCTTTCATAGGGTACGAGGACAGGTCGCCAGTCTGTTGCAGGGCTAACACAGAGAGACAGACAACCATCCACACCTATGAGCAATTTAAGCTCACCGATTAACCCAATTGCACCAACTGCGGGATGGAAGCTGGCGCGCCTAGAAAGAACCCACGCATGCACAGGGAGAACATGCAAACTCCACACAGGAAGGCCGCTGCCAGTTTTGAACCCAGCACCTTCTTGCTGTGAGGCAACAGTACTAACCACCGCGTCACTATGCTACCCGTGTTTGCACGTTTCAATAAATCACTGCAGCTATTTCCATTTTTTTCCTAGCAAAACATAATTCCCTATAAAAACACACAGTTTTATGTTTGGTGTAAACAAACAGCACATAAAATTATAGTTTCTGAGCTGGGCTTGTTAGCATGGACTGTGTTAGCTTTGGACACTCACAATAGTTGTCCCTCCGCACACAGGAAGCCACAGTCAACACCATATTGGCTTCCTATTTATTCTGCAGGCTCATTTACATTCAACAAGGAAGTGAAAAAGCATGTTTTACTGTTCAAATATGTAAAAATATGTACATTTAAACTTTCCCAGCTTCATCAAACTCTAAGAAATACGGCATGAGTGTCTTTGCTGAGCGAAAGAGGAAAATGCAGAGCACGAACATCAAACTCAACATTGTTTTACAATCAATTTCTGCTTAACACAATCTTTGGTGCACTTGAGTCGCGATGGACAGCAAAGTAGTAGACAATGCCCCGTTGTCTCCTCAGCAGGATTTGGAGAAGTGCCTTCGCATTCCAGAGGTGGGAGCACTGCTGAGTGAAAATTAAAAAAGAGAGAGAATGGAAGCAAAAGAGAAAGGGAGTATTTTAACAAGGGCAGGAATTCTGGAGGCAGTGTTTGAACAAGGAGAGGAATGCTCTGCGCGTGGCAGAATAAGTGCCAGGGAGGAGAAGAGAACAACAGTTCTGGAAATGAAAGGACTGGAAAAACAGTGTGGGATTAAACTGTGTAAGATGTGCCGGGTGGGCTTCTGCCTGGCACACTGAGCCCTTAAAAGTGAGTTCAGCGGAATGGGTTTTACAGCAAATAAGGTATATATTTAGAGAACACCATTTCCAAAATTCCTGTTTATGTGATCATTTTCCTGGAAGCATAACACACAGTACACAAACAGCAGCTTCCTGTCTTTTCTACAGATTCAGATTGCAGGAAATCACTCTGTTCAGCCATCAGTCACATCTACACGACCAGATGGGAGTTCATTGGCTCAGCCAGTGATGCTGCCCCTGGGATTGCTACACTGCTCTGCTACATGATGTAATGGTTATGACAGGCCTCATTGCAGGATAATTAAAGCTTGGTCAGAAATAAAGTGAAACTGCCTGATGATGGCTTCCACTGCCAATGAACGAGGAAGTTAATATCCACTCTGTTTGAGCGAACACTGCCATTCCAGCTCCAGCTGAGTCATTTTGGGTGATTTGGCTGCTTGTTTTACAATGTCACGCTCCATGCAGGAATGACTGAATGATTGAACAGAAGCTGTTGTTTCTGAGCACTAACTGTGGTCATTTGTCTTATTTAAGCTGGGTCAATCAGAGGCATCTGACCTGTTTATTTTGCTGCCATCTGCCCGACCTCGCAGCCCAGGAAAGACTCAAGTCCGTCACTCTTTCTCTCCTGTTGCTTGACCCCAGCTGATAAAGAAGTGCCAGGAGAAGTTCGGCTCAATCTTATACACTGCCAACCATCACCCGGGCTTTGCTGGAACTGGCACAGAGATGAGGAGAAGCTGGAGATGCTGAGAGAATGTGGAGGCAAAAACAGGGCATGCTGCAAAATTCCTTTCTGACTGAATTTCTCTTTAACACACACACACAAAAAACTATATCCACTGCAGCTTCCCAAACTCCAAGTATTAATATTTTCTTGTGGTATCTGACCAAGCCCAGAGATATTCTTCAGTTTATGTCCTGTATACAGAACAGCTTGCTTTAAACAACGGTATTCAAAGAGGGACTGAGCACAGTTTAAGTTGTTAGGTTGTTCTCATCCAACTTCATTTTTAAAATTTTACATTTTAATGCTGCATAATAAATGATAACAAAAGCACAATATATAATGAAATTGACCAAAGCCATTCTTCCTCCATAATGAGTGTAAGACTTTGAATGGTGCACTCTTTCCTGGAGCTGAGAATTTTCGCACTGTTGCATTGCTGATTTTAGAAAAATATGATTTTCAGAAATTGGTTCCTCCAAATTAAAGAAACAACTGCGCTTTCACTCAATCATTGGAACTGAATCAAAGGTCTTTTAGAAAATGGTTGCGGTCACAAATTTAAGAAGACCTGCACACCATGACCATACACTGGTGATTAGGGACAGAGGATTATGAAATAAATGATAGGTGCACAGTGACTGTTTTGTGTATTTTTGCAGCATGCAGAGCCTTCTCTCAAAAGTGAAAAAGTCACTGTGAAATCATAACACAGAGTAATGGCCTCCCATGCAGTTTGACTGCAGGGCACCCAGCTGCTTTGTGTTGCTGATGAATTAGTTAGTACATGCATAATAGCACTAGTGGTAAATCAAAAGATCTCAGGGTGAAATTCAGGGCTTCTGCCATCACCACATTTGATTTGATTGTCCTTTGCATAATTTTTTATGGTATTTTAACTTCAGTTGCGACCAGTGTTATAATGGTCTGTTCTCTGCACTGCTGTCTGATTGTTAATTTATGGCCTCTCTTGGCTTTCACACGGGATGATTTAGGCAACATTCTGACATAGTTGAGCTCTCAAAGGACCACTACTTCACAAATCCAGTTCTCTGCACCAACATCCAGCATATCCACCTCTGCTCTTTCCTCCCTCATTCCTCCTACCCTATCAGCTCAGACAGATAAGTACCTCACTGAGGGCTTTTAACTGCCTCGAGGCCTGCAAAGAGTCCCCATTGCTCAGCCCTGCAGGCATCAGGCTCTGCTACCCTCTCACTGGGGAAAAGTTGCATTTACACTATCACAGTCATTCATCTGCCTTCACAAGGTGCACCGTTCATCAGAGAGGGACGCAGTGTCACTGTTGCCATGCAATCAACAGTGTGACAGCTTTATAGACTTTCAGAAGCCACCTCTCATATCCCATCACAAAGCATATCTGACAAACCAGCAGAGACAGGTCATCAAACTCGAAGACAGCGGTCTATTAGAGATGAGGTGTAATACTTTCTCAAATAGAACTGGTCGGCTCTTTATCCACATTTGTGCTAATGCACCTTTATGTTCTCATGAAACTAGCGGATTCTTTAAAGTAATGATGGATTTATTTGTCTGCATGTCATGACTGGGATAGGTAGATGAGTGGGAGAGTGAACATTTTGTGAGATCCATTTATCCATCAATTTTCTTCCGCTTATCTGGGGTTGGGTCGTGAGGGCAGAAGCCTAAGCAGAGAAACCCAGACCTCACTCTCCCCAGCCACCTCCTCCAGCTTATCCGGGGGTACTCTAAGAGATTCCCAGGCCAGCCGAGAGATATAATCTCTCCAGCATGTCCTGAGTCTACATTGGGGTCTCCTCCTGGTAGGATATGCCCAGAACGCCTCACCCAGGAGGCACCCAGGAATCATCCTAGTCAGATGCCAGAACTACTTCAAATGGCTCCTTTTAATGTGGAGGAGTAGCAGCTCTATTTAGAGTCCCTCTCAAATGACTGCCACTTGTCACCCTCTCTCTAAAGGCAAAGCCAGCCACCCTTTGGAGAAAGCTAATTTCCCCTACTTGTATCCACAATCTCATTCTTTCAGTCACTACCCAAAGCTCATGGCCATAGGTGAGGGTAGGGACGTAGATGAACTGGTAAATCGACAACTTTGCTTTTACGCTTAGCTCTCTTTTCACCACCATGGACAGGTGCAACGTCCACATTGCTGCAGTCATGGCCCCAATCTTTCTGTCAATCTCTTGTCTCTCCTTCTTCTCTCAATTGTGAACAAGACCATGAGGTACTTAAACTCCTCCACTTGGGGGCAGAACTCCTCCCTGACCCATAAGTGGGATACTGCCCTTTTTCGAATGAGGTCCCATTTACATGAGAACATTTTCAGCGGAAACAGTGTTGTTTTACCATTTTCGAAAAGTAACGCGTTCAGATGGAAACGTTTCAAAAACATTCTCCATTTACACAGAAAGGCAAGACGTTGAAAACGCTGTAGTTCGCATTGCCAGGCCGCAATTTGGCGGTGTGGATATAGGAGTCGCAACCATAGTGCGCATGTGCCAGTACCCTCATTTTCAAAAAGTAGCGTTTTTGCCCGTTTACACAGAAACGGAGACCAGAGTGCTTCGAAACACTCCACTTCTGGAACCCTCTTTTTGTAAAAGGGAGGCCGAAACACATCAAAACGTTACCATTTTCATCTGAAAACGTTCTAGTACGTTCAGGATTCTAGTGTAAACGGAGCCTTGGGATTATGGCTTCAGGCTTGGACATGCTAATTCTCATACTTGCTGCTTCACACTCAGCTGTGAATCATTCCACTGCGAGCTGGAGGCCACCACCTGATGAAGCCAGCAGGACCACATCACCACAAGAAGATGAGATTCTGAGGCCACCAAGCCAGAAGCCTTCTGCCACTTGGCTACACCCAGAAATCTTTTCTATAAAAATTAGGCCCCAGTCCACAAGGTCTCCTCCAAGGGAGGAAATGCTGAGGAGATCTTGTGGACTGGGGCCTCTGCCTCACTATATGTTTAGGTGCACCAGGTCTATCCCGCATCCTTCCCATCACCTGATACAATTCACCACCATTTTGTGAGATGTTTATTGCATATTTTAAAAGCAGAAAAACAAGGAATCTCATTTCTAATGGACTATCATATTTAATTTTAAAGATTTTTTTTTTTTTAAAGCTTTGAAGACATACATCCATATTTAAGAGAATATAGGACTTTTATCTAATTTTAATGTTGTTATTTGCATCCATCCAGTAATTCAGTTCCTTGTGCTTATCCAGATCAGGGTTGCGGGGAGCTCGAGCCTCACTGCTGTTATTATAAGTCCATCCCACCCCAGGGAGACAATCATTCACTCTCACATTCACACCTGCAGCCAATTTAGAATTACCTTTTAACCTAGCATGCATATCCAGGAAGGGCCCACACAGAAAGAGGGGGAAGCACAGAATGGCCACAGCCAACCAGAGGATTCAACAGGGAACCCACTTGCTGTGAAGTGACAGTGCTCACCACAGCTCAAAAGTGCCTCTTTATCTTACAAGTAATTTGGGTTGATCAAATAGTGTCCTATTACAGACCACTGATTCATTAAAAAGTACTTTCCTATCACCAGCAACATAAAAACATTCTGATTAAAAACATCACACCATCTCAAAAGATTTCCTCTAAGAGCATGATTCATATCTTTGAAGTATATGGTTTGCAGCTTCTGGTTGGATTTATTTAAGCATTGGTTACCCTACTCTCTATCCAATCTCCACATACATTTATACATAAATTTCTTATCACGGTCTAACGTGTGAGCAATACGTAACTGAACGAAGTACGTGTACACAGC
>JAMQGT020014462.1:0-85873 GCA_024447675.2 Pterophyllum scalare
AATCATAATCTAGTCTGTTCTACAATCTACAAATAGATAACCAATGAACCTTAATATTTAGAGTGCATAATATATAAAAAATATTTTAATGAATTGCTATTTTGCACTATTCCTGCTGTGCGTAAAGAAATACTCAATTTATTTGTTCAGCTCTTCTATACATGAAAATATATTTTCATTGTAGAAGCATCAAGTATAAAGTATTTGTGAAGTTGTGGAAATGTATTTGAACAAGGTTAAAGGTTGTTGTTGTGCTATTTGAACTTGTTTTTGTTCCTGTAATGCAACGTACAAGTTAATACCACTCGTTTGATAAAGGGAAAACATACTGTAGCTGGTCTTAGGATGATGGATTTGCAAGCAGCTTGTAACCTTGACGAGCCATGAGCTATATCTCATTGTCTTTGTCCCCTTTCTCCACTTCAAGTTCCTGTCTCAAATTCTTTTTAATTTGAAATACTATATTTTTACTCTTGATATGAAGCATCCATAACTATGTTTTGCAGTACTGTGTAAAAGTCTTGAACCACCTCAAGTTCTTTTTATTTTGCTTCCAAGGAGCAAGACTCTCTTGTAAGGGAAATTTTTTTGTTTTATATAATCAATTAAGGCACTTAGCACTGACCTATGATTAATTCAAGCATTAAAAGGCACCAAACTCAAGCAATGAATCAGTGTTGTGTTTACGGTACTAGTCCAAATGTCTCTCTGCCTGCCTTCTTTGAGCCAATCAGCTTACTTTAAATATCACTGCTCGTCTGTCATTCTCCCTTTCAGACTCATTCGTGCAACCCACCTCCTCCCCATCTCTGCCTCAGCTTCTTCCGAGCCTCCATCTTTGTCTTCCCCACCACCAGCAGCTAGACTCTGGTGGTGCAGTGTGTCCTTAAAAAAATTGTGGAAACTGGACAATTGGAGGACAAAAGAAGAAGTGGCAGGCCTAAAAAAATCGATCTACAGCGGATTAATAGTATCTGAAAGTCTTTAAGACTTTAAGAAATATTTTTAAAAATCCATCAAAACTCTGAAACAGGACCTGAGAGATGCATCTGGCCTTTCAGTTGAACCATTTACTGTTCACTGAAGCTTCAGCAGAAATGGTCTCAGTGGAAGGGTCAGAAGCCATTCTTAAGGAAGGAAAATAGGGGGAGGGGGTGTATGCCAAATTACACAGGAACTAGATTGAAAATCAATAGCAACATGTCGCGCATTAATGAATCCAGATTTGAAATTTTTGGTTTAAATTGGTGTCACAAGAAGGTCAGGAGAGAGGAACAACAGCGTCTACAGTCATCTGTATAACATGTTGGAGGCTCTCTCATGGTTTGGGGCTGCATTTCAGCCAGTGGTGTTGAGAAGATTGTTGCAATTAAAGGAACTATGAATGCAGAAACGATTTGACTTACTGGCAATTTTCAGCATGACAATGATCCCAAACATACTGCCAATGCATAAAAAACATACCGGGATAAGAAAAACACACAATGAAACACTATCAGTCATGGATTGGCCTCCCCAGAGCCCAGACCTCAGCATTATAGAAGCAGTGTGGGATCATCTTGACAGAGAACAGAACAAAAGGCAGCCAACATCCAAAGAAGAGCTTTGAGTGTCCTTCAAGAATTTTGGAAAACTATTCCTGAAGACTGCTTAAAGAAATTACAAGAAAGCTGCCTAAGTTAAGACTGTGCTGAAGAATAAAGGTGGTCATACCAAATATTGACTTTCAGGCTATTTAAAATAGTTCAAAAAGTGCCTTATATGCCATATTTCCATATATGTTTGCATGTGTTCATATAAATCTGCATCAGTTTCCCATTTTCCTAGCAAAATATAAAGAAATGAAAGGTGACTCAACACAAATTACACAATAATTTGGGTGATGTTGTGGTCTTGTGTGCAGTCTCATTGTGAGTTACTTTTGTTTCAGCATAGTTACCACTGTGTGGTGACTCAAAAATTTTCCAGAATTAGTATCCATAATAAAAATAATAATAATTAAAAAATCAGCAAATTTACATGAACCTAATCACATCACTGCTACTGTATATTATACCAGTATGTGTACAACTTTTTAAAACTATCAATGTTATTTTTACACTTTCATGCATAATTCCTGTTATTCCTGGACTAAGGATGTAATTGCTGTGGCTTAGCACTTAATTGTTTTAAAGGCTTGCCTGTTAGATGATTTTCTAATGGTGGTGCATGTTAGACTCAGTGTGGGAGCCAAGGCCAAGTTGAATAACAGTCTGTCTCTATAACAACCCCCAGCCTTTAGGCTTCACAGAAGACCCACTATCTCTGACATCACCGCACATCTGGCAGTCAGCCTAAAGACCATGGCATTTAATTAGCTCTAACGAGTTATAATTTTGTGCATGAATCAGCTCTTAATTCTGCATAATTACAAGGCAATTTGTAGATGGGTTTCCTTACTATCACATCTGTAACTAAAAGAATGGCATGCATTCAGAAGAAGAGTACCTAGAAAGGTGTGCAGATCTGCAAATAGAGCATCTTTCTTTCATTCGTCTTGTTTTTAAGCAAAAACAAAAAAATGTGCAAAAATAACGGGACAACTTTGCATTCTCTGTTATTAAATTTGCAAGGTCAGGCACAATGAACAATGCTGTAATAGCTGCTGAGACAGCAGATTGCCCAATTAGATGAGGCCCTTAAGCTGCTCTCTGCACTAAGGCACTGTGACCTTGAAATCATTGTAAAGATTAGTTGGAGCTATCCTGACTATCAAGACTGGAATTTGCTTGTGCCTGTTTTCCTGGTAGGAATATAGTCTGAGTAGCATTCTGTACAATGGCAAGAGTTGAGCAAATTGGCAAATATGTTCCGATTACAGAAATATGCTTGTCACTTCTTTGTTTTTTAGGCGTTAAGGAAATTGACTACTAACTGTGAAAGGATTCTGTCATGCCCTGCGTAGACCTAACCTTCCTCTCACATTCTTCACAGTTTGACTGTCTTTTTCCCATCCCCTTCTTTCTCACTATGCTGGTAATGCATCGGAAAGAAGAACCAAAGTCACACTACATTACTTTGGTGGCGGCTGTTGCTACAGAGAGCCATTACTCTTCCCTGACAGTATCAAAGAGAGCAGCAGAGCTGGGCTGTGCCTAGCCCACTATTCTCTCTCTCTGTCTCTCTCTCTCTCTCTCTCACCGTGCACCACTCGCAGGAAATTGCCTCATACTTCAGCAGGCAGGAGGTGAAACGGCAGCGACACCCATGCATGTGTCACTTTCTAGGCTCAGGACTTGGGTGGGAGTGGGCTTTGGTGTCACACACAAATGCTGCCCGGGGAACAGTAGAGGAACACTGCCCAAGGGATGTGCATCTAGGTGGGGCCACAGAAACTGAGATCTGGTTGAATACAGCTATGACACTTCTTCAGGCTATACAGACTCAGCTGCACTATTGTAGAGCCCAGTGTGTTCTAATGTGCTCTACCAACTGATCTACTGCTCTGGGTTAATCATTTTTCCTGCTTCCTTGTTAATGTGAATGAAATAACTGGCAAGTACTTTACTCAAATCTTTTTACACTGTCTGCATAGGCAAAACAGTTTAGCAGTGACTCATTGAAGCAGGTGGAATATGCTTTCAAAAATCGAGTAGTAGTGAGGGTTAAAAAGGAGGTTAAATTGTTTTGGATTGCTGCCTTTGGAACTTTTGGGTAAGAATAGCAGTACAATGAGGCATTAAAGAAATTAAATCCTGTGTCATGGGGGATATTATTAGCTACTCCTAATACAATTTCTCTGGTTTTAAGAGACACTAACAACAAATGAGCATATTTTGTTTGAAATTTTACCTGATACTATTCTCATTCTCTACACTGGGAAAAATAATTTTAAACACAGTTTAATACTTGAGGTTCTCTTAATCAAAGTTTAATTAGACTGTTAAATTTGAAACATTTTATCAAAACCCTACAAGCTACAAATAAATGTGTGCTTCTTTTCTTGGTAGAGTAGTGAAGTGTGAGTGTGATGTTTGCAGGTTAAGAAAAACACATGTACCAGAATTTTAGATATAGGACAGCCTTTTTTTTCAGGGTTTGGCGGGGGCTAAAATTTTGATTATGCCGTTTCAGCTTTTCATGCATTTTACCACACCGTAGCATCGGTCTGTGCAGATGTCTCGAAAGGACAAATGTTTATTGCTATTATAAAGCTGCCTTTGTTGTGATTGTCTGCGTTCTATGCCCCCCCCCTTCATTTTGTGCTGGGCTGGGGGGATTGGTGCAGCCCGCCGCCTCTGCAGCTCTGTGATTAGAATGGGAGGGAGGGAGAGTGCTTCTCAGCAGGACTCTCTGTTTTATATTCATCAAAAGAGCTGCCTTTGATTTGCTCCCTCTTTGACGTGTGACAGCATGGACTGCAGCACCACAATGCTGCTAAGGAAATCATGCACTTACCACCCTCTATTCCACAGCACCCTAACCCCCCCCTTTCTCCCTTCTTCCTGCCAGCCATGCCCCCCTGCAACCTGACTATTAAAGCCAGCCACTGTCCCCCCCACCGCCTCCCGCAGCTGAACCCTCAGGCCAATTCACCAGCTTATTAATTTCTTCATTATTATTGATATTGCTGCTCTCCACAAATCATCAGACTTTTGCCAAGGTCATCGTTGCTGAAGGTCTGCCCCCAGTTGTTTCTTGCACCTCCCTTGAAAAGCGGACAGACAGGCTGAAAAGATGGTGAGCTCACAGGCAGACGGTGTGTCCAGCTGTAACAAAGAGACGATAGAGGAAGAGCTAAAGCCTTGAATAGGACAGGATGATAATGATATGATGCTGATGACGACCACATTCATGATGATGAGACATTCATTAAGTCACTTTGTCATTAGTGCTCTACTTGTTGTGTTCTTTACAGATTGCCATTGATTCCACTATTTGTCTGCGATATCATAAATGTTCCAGTGAACCTTTTGCTTATGATTGTGCAGCGTGTGACCTTCAGCTCATTCACTGTTGGAAGAAATTTGCGGTTTCCCCAGTGTTGACACAGAAGCCCACCCTATAACCACCCTAACTATCACATCAGTCAATTCTGCCTAGTCTGTGATAACTCATACTGCAATCACATACACATTCATACATACACCTTCACCTCACTGTTCAAATACTGTTTCCTTTTCACATGTGTTTGAAGAGGACTGCTCTGTCCCATAGAGACTGAGCTGGTTATTAACAGCATGAATTATTTAAGAAATTTCCAACTCTGCAAACACTGGTCGGAAGAGACAAGATGCAGGAAAGTGAGAGAAAGGGAGAGCGCACCTGTCTCCATGCGTGTTCGATCCATCAGGCATGAACTGAGGCTATTTGCTGTCTAAATCTTTATCCCCGAACTAGCGTAGCTAACAAGGTTGAACATGCCCAAGGTTACTTTCCAAAGAAACACATCATTCGTTTTTATTCTAGAAGCTACAATTGAACATGATTACATATTATGTAACACATGTTTTGTTATTTTGTACCGTTAGGTTCATAATTTGTTGGACAGAGACATAAATTTTGTACTTTCACCTCTGTGCACCACCATAATCAAACCTAATTATGCGTTTATATGTTTTGTGCAATATTTTACAGTATATATATACAGGCCTTCAGTTTGTGCTATTACAGAGAAGGTTTTTCATTGGATAAAGCGGAAGAGGATGGAGGGATGGAAAACATCCACAGTATTTATGTATATGCTAATTTACAAGACGATCAGACACATGCAAACTTTCATACATGCACACACACACACACACACTCACACACGCCTATACACATACATAAAAATCCATGTTCCAGTGGTTCTGTGCTTCAATAAAAATGAGACACCTGTGTACTTTAGTTATAAAGTTGTAATGTTTGTATTACCTCATCTCTGTATGCCTCCTTTCTCACACTTTGTCTTGACCTTAAAGTGTCTCTTTTGACAAGCAGTCTTCAGTTCATCAGTTATGGTAGCTCTTGAAAGCTCTTTGCTTAGTTGCCCAATACAGGAATGCTAGCTGAAGTGAGAAGGCATCACAGTAATAGCAGAGTCACTGTGCATGAATAATAACAGCACTGGGGGTCACAGCACCTTTTGGCATGTGTAGGCATCAGTTTGATTTTGCTTTCAGCTGTGATGGAGTTTGATTGGAGTTTGATGCTGGGCTCTCACCGTGTGATAGCCCTCCTCAGCACAAGATGACACCAGACTGTTCAAGGTGAACATTCAGTAGCCCTGCATGCATGCATGCATCTTATCACTGTCTCCCTAATGGTCCTTCACTTAGCTCTGAGGCATCTTCTCCAGCACTCAAGCCAACGTCACCCTCTGTCATTTTAGATGTTCACTTGCCCCAGTAAGCAGACACAGACGTTCGGCTCGTTCTCTTCTGTGCCACTTGACAGAAAGGGACGGCAAAGAAGGCATGAAGTAGATGAGAGGAAAATAAATGAAGAGAAAGAACAATGTTAAAGTATGCAGCACTGCACTTTGTGTCAGAAATTGTCCACCCCCCACCCCCGCTGCCCCCTCTCCCTTGTAATCTCTGGAGCCGTGGTATGGTTTGTCACTGTTAAGTAGATATCAAGCTTTGGTGCTCTGTCTGTGGACTCGCACATCTGAAGCTCCATTGTTACACATAAACCCCATAATCCTTCTCAAAAGGACAGGTAAGTGTCTATGTGCTAAAAATTCACTGCTCTCTTCTCCGAAAAAAAATAAGAAAGTATTCTTCTTGCTTCTTTTCTCTTACCACTCCTTTCCTTCTAGCCAGACTGCTCTTTGGCCCCACAGGACACGCTCAAGCCGATGGGTGATTCCAGCATTTATCCTTTCCTTCACAACAACTCTCACAGTAAAGATCAGAGCTCATTCACTTATAGTTTGGCTGACTGCCAGTTGTAAACTCTACTGTCATACCAAAGACTTCTTAGTGATGTTAAAAACCTATATTTTTTACTTATACTTGTACTTTGTTGATCTAACCAGAATGTGGCTGGCAGATACAATAATAATGAGTGGGCCAGCACTCCATTCAGCAGCTGTATCCATTTTTTTTTAGTGGCACAGATTTGGCAGGTGAACATCTCCAGTGTTATCTTATGTCTCATTGATATATCATCCATCTGCACTGGTGCCAAACGCCTAACACGCTATGCAAACTTCCCACAAGATGTCTGTTTTTGTAAATGGGTTGAATTTTCTTCACTGTCTGACAGATCCACTTATCAGTATGACTATAGTAAAGTAAATCATGTCAAAAGGAAGAGGCAGAGGGTGCATTTGTTTGCTTTCTTTTTAAGGGCATACTGTATTCTGTTTTATTTATGGTGTTTCTGTATTATAAAGTCAAGTTTGTTGTGCTTCACTATCTTGTCATTGGTTTATCTTTAGTGTGCTTCTCTATTGTCTGCTCTTCTCCTGCTGCAGTCAAGAGTATTTCATAGGGCTCTTGACACAGCTGAGCCTTGGCAACTCACCTCCTTTGTTCTGTCAGGAAAAGATGCCAAATTCAATGGAAAGTAGAAAATAGGAAAATGCTTCAAAGTCAGTACTTCTTACCCATTGGAGCAATATATTTGTGCACTTGGCACACAGTAAAATTCTTTGCCCCCCAGATAGGATAGAAAAATAAACATTTAATATGTGTGTAAAGTTGGAGCTTTATCACAACTACTGCGTACCACAGCAGATCTAATCTTATCTGTGACATCTACCCAGGGCAGTCTCTTAGTTTAGCAGAACCATATAAATCACAAGGGAAAAAAATGCTCTTAACATTCAGACACCTATTCTTGCATTAGAGAGCCTTTGGCAGGGCCAACTCCAAGCAATTACTTCCTAGTGGTCAGCATTTGGCCTATCTGTGTGGATTAGCGGTGAGAATGCTGACCTAGGAACTGGTCAGCCGTGATGCTGTCACACCTGAGTGAGTGGACTCTGGGCTTTGACTACAGCAGCACGTAGACTGTCTAGAGGGACGGCGTATTAGGAGGGAAGGCTCAGTTCAGTTGGAGAAGCATTTGGCCGATCCCTATATGCAACCAGAGTTCCTGTCTGTGTCTCCCATACCAATAACCTCCAACAGAGGTGAAGCTTTTGAAATGAACCACTGCATAATGGAGATAAACTCAAGTCACAGGTCATAGCTCAAGATAAGAACCAGTATTTAACTGGGCAGTTTCATACATCATCCCTCCGCCTTGAAGCAGTGGATAGTTTGAAATAGGCTGAAGTTTGATTGCATGGAACAAAATGTGTTTGCCCATGTGTGACTACAAGTTAATGTTTTTTCTGCGAGTGTGTGAATGATTATGTGTACATTTGTTAAACAGTGTTTGTGTGAAAAGGAAAGGGAGCGGCTAGGTTTTTACTTGGGTGCGAATGTGAGTGGAGAGAATGAATGTATGGGTGCTGGCCTGTGTGCGTCTGTTCTGGCAGTGAATGTGATTGTGTTTTGATTAGGTCTCAGTGGTGCGCCAAGTTCAGTCCTTGTTGAGATTCTCGCCACTCCCACATCCCCATCGCTTTCCCAATTTGACAGCTGATGGGATCTCAGATGGAATGTGCATGTGTGAATTGCCAGCAATATACATAACAACCTAATTTCTTCTCTCCATCTCTCACACCTTTTTCCCTCTCGCTTTCATTCCTCCTCTGCCTCCTGTTTTTCTCTGCAGTCATTAAGCTGTCTGTTTCTGTCTGCCACTCCATACACTTTTCATACAATATAAAGAGTTCAGGAGCAGTGCCAGCCCCTGCGTTTTGAGGCTGTAGGATTTATCCTGGTGGTACCATGTTGTCTTTGACTTTGTGCCGCAAGCAAAGGTGCTGTAGTGAAGAAATCTGTAGCAAATCATCAAAATGGTCTTAATATTTTTTTGTGCATCATTTTGGAATTTTACAGCATTAGCAGTATCAAACTATTACTGTTGTTTGCTGAATACATAATTTAGTGGGACCTTTGGCTTTTTCCCATAGTCCGAATACCTACAGTTTATGTTCCTTCACCATATTCACAGAGGCCATTTTCTTATTATAACACACTCAGGCTGGTAAACTAAACCTGAATTTTGTTATCTTCAGAATAAATGTTGCATGCTCGCAAGTCATGCAAATGTAAGAAATATGTGGAAATCTCTATCCTGACTGATCAGCTCTGCATTCTGACTCCAAGCTTTGTCACATACTGACTGGAAGCCTGAAGCTTGTGATGTTACATTTTCTTGCAATGGGAAATTTTCTGACCTCCGTCGAACTGCTGCAGAGTGCTGTAGACTACCATTTTGCTGAATAAGGAAGTAGGAGAACCAATAAATGTCTGCATAAGTCATGTAAAGAGATATAATCTGAAGAAGTGGTGGATGAAATACTTATGACTTCATTTGAGTCCTGTCTGCCATGGCAATTTTTAGTAAATATTTTTTCTCTTTTTTTTCCACTCTCTTTTCTGTTGGTCACTATTTTATAAGATTTGGGTGCCACAAGTTCTTGTTTTGATTTGGAACAAGGTTGTGATTTTAGTTAAAAAAAAATACACCCTTTCCCAAAGTTAACTACTTCTCCCAGCTGGACTAAACTTCTACGCCATTTTCATGGTTTACAATAGCGGCGCATCCTACAGCACAAAAGGACAGTTGGCTGTGCTCTAATGGGACGCTACTCCCATTTTAACACTCTGAGCACCTAGGCTCTGAGCAGCAAAACCTCCTGACCAAGCATTGCTGCGTAACTACAATGTCAGAAAATACAGTACATTATTGTGCCTTTAGACAGGCGGCTCCAGAGTCACATGCAGCACTTTTGCCCATCTCCAGTGGCTCCCTGTGGCTTTGACAAAAATCTACATTAATATGATTATGGACATGAATAATGGTTTTTGTTTTTGTTTTTATACTTTCATTTCCATTTTTGTTTATCATGACCTTACATGATTCAGTCTGCATTGTAAACATTTATAGCCCACACATTGATTTTTAATTTGTCAATTTATTGATTTTTAATTTATTTTTATATTTAATTAACTAAACTGTGTGCCGCAGCGCCATCTATTACCTTGCACTTTTGCTGAACCTCAGTGGTGCTGGTTAGCACTGATGTGCACACATAAATGGCTCGTCCTGTGTCCCCTTACCAATGGATGCAAAATCCAAGAAAAATAAGTCTTAGAGGAAAATAAAGACTTTAATAGTTCATGGAGAGTTTTTTTTTTTTCATTTTCACTGCCATGGCTGTTTAGGGTCATCAGTATGTTTGTCAAAGTAAGACTAGATAGATATTTAGAGTTCCCTACACTTAGAATTGCTCAGTTTTGTTATTAATAAAATATTAGAGTTAAATAATAATTAATAATTTTATGTAAAAATGTGTATTTTGGTTCTTTAATTTGCATAAATACAAAGGATAATGCAAAGTTAAAGTACCAAATCATCATACATAGCCCACTGAGTGGTGATAAATAGTTTAATTATTTACACTTTTTACTAATGTTGATAAGGTAATGTTGGTAGGGTTGGTAGGGTCATGGAAGTTGTATCTTCTAAGGCAGGGGTTGTCATTCATATGAATGTAGGGTCATATGTAGCTGCAGGTGTGAGACTCCTGCTCTAAGCAGGGTTCTAGCCGGAAAAATAGCAATCCGCTCAGGTAGCTAACTGCTGAAATTCTCAGCAAGGCGCAGCGCCGGGCAATCAACTGCTGGCTAGAACACTGTCTGAGGTACTGATGTTGTAACAATGACTTGAGGTAATTATTCGTACCCTTGTGTTTTGTCCCTTTTTTGAGTTTGTGCCTTCATGTTTCACGTTATAATTTGGCAGCATCGTGGCTCAGTGGTTAGGACTGTTGCCTCACAGTGGGTCTTAATTTTACGGGCCCTTCTGTGTGGAACTTGTGCAGATTGTACTTGTAGGGATGGAAACCAACTTTTTCTGTAACATATTTGGTAAACTATTAGGCAACAGCAACGTTAGTAGTTAATACTGCAGTCTGAAAGTGTTACATGATACAATAGCAAAGGTGTAAACTAATTTTACTTCTGTGGTGGATATATTTTCCACTGAGCATGTCATCACATAACATTACTGACTTAGCCAGAGGTTTGAGGTTGGGTGAAAAGGCAGCAAGAAATCTTTCATTGCCAGTGGACTTTACTTGGAGAGTTTACTATATGTGTGTGTTGATATTTAAGACTTTTATCATCTAACACTGTTAAACTTAGATATAGTCTGTATATATGATGTAAATGGTTGTCTGTCAGGCAGATGATGGGCGACTGGAAACCTGTCCAAAATTTAGCATACATCTTGTCCCACATTAGCTGAGGCAGCCTCCAGCTCCCTTAGCAGCTTTCTAAAGCACCAGTTGGAAAAACAAATGGGTGGATTGATGACAGCAAACATATAAAATGGGTAGGAGGTTAGTTCTTTGATCCAAAGTAATTCAGGAATCAGTGATTAATGACCCAGGAGTGCCAATAGCATAACAGTCGTTCTTTCCTGCTGTAAAAGATGGCTGTGTCCAGTGTTTAACATCAACACAGACTGGTGATCTCCCCACTGACGTGTAAACCCCTACTGTTTAAACATTTTGCTGTCTGAAAGATTGTTGAGCTTTGCAAGACTATGATTTTCTTTATTTTTTATTTTTTGCTGGCAAAACTCTATAATGATTCCCAAAGTATTGTAATAACAAACTCTTATTTAAGAGGCATGTTAATGATAATTGGTTGTTATCATTGCCATTTTGGTATTACTTGTAAAAATAGGGGTTCAGCAGATACTGAAGTATTGTAATTGATCTGGTAGAGAGAAATATGCAGTTGAATTTAGACCTTAACCTGATGGATCAAAATGTTCAGGGCCTGCATGAAAGGGGCATTTTTATTATAGAACTTTCAGGTTTTGTGAATAAAAATTTTGTTGAGACATTTCTGAAATACAGACACCCACTATAGAGCAATAACATGTCATTTAGTTCCCCAAAGCTGTCCGATATAGATTGTATTTAATGAATATCACATTCCTCCTTGGTTGTCTATTTATGACCGGTAGCTCATTATTCCTTGTACATCTGAAATGGACCTTAAAGTGCATGCACTAGTCAGATTCAAGCACAGATATGCTTTGAATTGTGTAGGGATATTAATCAGGTTTTCTGGCCATTGTTGACTCAGGATGTGGTTTGATTATGAATGCTATATTACAGTATTTTCTTCTTCCATTTACATTAACTTTACTTTATTACTTTTACCATAATTAGGTAGGTAATTGCACCTGGGGGCATACTGTTTTACTGCATGTCTGCACTCCCATGTGCACGTACTTCATGTAAGAGCTTAATCTATTTGGGAGATCCTGTAGATTCAATAAAGTGAATAGCAGGTACACCGTGTCCTATATGATATGACAAACACAATTTCCCAATTTATTTTTTATTTTTTTAGTTTTCTGTATGCAGGTATGAAAACTGGATTTTTTTTTTCATGCATATATGCATATAGTCTAGCATTTCACAGATCAGTACTAGTGCTAATAAAACCAGCACCAGAGACTGCAGTTCCTCTAATCTCCACTTGAGGCTGCCTTAAGTTGGGGATTTTAAAATGGGAGTCTGCTGGAGAAGTGAGGCCACCCTCTTTCAGCACTAATGTTCTTAAGCTTAAATTTTCAGCCCCAGAGTTTTCTACCTGTTCCCATTCAAAATTCATGTTGCACTAGCTGACTTTCTTTGCTGTGCTCTCAGCATAGAGCTAAATTCAGATGTGAGCATTAGGAAGGTGTACTGCATCTACTTGTACAAAGAATAAATTTGTAAAATAATGATGCATGTGTTGTTACACATGAAATTAACTATGCTGATGTTAAGCATGACCATGTGGATGGCTGAACAGATCATATTGCTGTGCTATGCTAATTGAATATGCTATGTTTGTTTCTCTATTTGTGCATGATGTGCGTGTTGTCTAGTGTTGCCTTGCATATGCTGGGTAAGTGTGTGCATATGATAAGGACAATCTGACTTCTGTATGCCGATGGTTTTCTAAATGTGGTGATGCGTTGGGACAGGGTTATGGTAATGAGCCTTGGCAGTAGCTTGCTTTAGTATTAAATGTGCATATCCCTCCCTTTAAAGGCAGTAAAGCATGTTGAGATGCAGTGAAATGTTTACAGCACCGTGACTGGCTCCTGCAGCAGGCCCGGTAGCGGAGGCCATTATTGCAGCTCACATTTCTAATCACTTATCCTTGGCAATCAATCAAGGTCCCACCCCCTACCTTTCTCCCACTGCCACAGAATTTCAGAAGTCTGAATTACAAGGACACCCTAAAATGGCCTCACAAAATACTTAGAATCACCAACTCAAGTTAAATAATTTTCTCGTTCTTCGCATTGTGTGTTAGGAAGAATTCTGTGAATGTGTAGGATCTAGTGTTCGGTGACCATCTAAGACCTCAAGGTTTCAGTGTGAACGTGTGTAAGCGGACATTGCTTTTAAAAGCAAGCTCTTGGTGCCAAGTCAAGCAGTGTGGGTGATGTTTTTTAAATTTATTTATTTATTTTAACACAATTGAAAGTCCATTAACTGAGCAATTTCTGTTATATCCTGTTTGCAATTTATGCTAACTACATTTAATTTTGAATACACATATTATTCAATTCAGTTCAGTTCAGATCAAGAGTAATCTCAAGATAACCCCATCTGCATTTAATATTGATATATAATATATACATTTTAATTAGTTCTTTGTTAGTGAACAGTGTAAAGTAATGGGAAGATTGAAGAGGAGGATACAATAAGAAGGCCATTTGACCAAGTCTAGGGCATCTCCTTAAACAACCTTATTCACCAAGATACTCCTACATACTTTGACTAAGAATATGCTTAATGAATGTTCACATTGATATGACAGCTTCTGCAGTTAAGTTTGGACTTGTAGGAATTACTGTTGTTCTATTGAATTAAATGCTGTTGATGTACTAATACTAAGGTTTCTTCAGTTGATAGATTCTAAAAACACAAACACATGATTGTACACTAGCTTCACCTCACTTCCTGTGTATATTAAAAGATGCCCATAAACCAGCAACTTAATGTATTCATGTTTCACTTAAACATATATTCTCATTAGTGACAGGATGTTTTCTGTACCCATGCTGAAAAAAATAACTCTAAGGTTTTTTATTTCATATTCAAACCATATTGTTTGTTCAGACCGAGCCTTGACATCTTTCTCATATTTAATTTCTGCTTCTCTATAAGATGAGTTTTCTTTTATCATGCAAAGGAAGACACGGTGGAGGATATGGAACTCAAGTGAAAAGAAGTAGCTGGTCCTATCAATAGTTGTGTGTTTTAGTTCATGACATCCAAAGACATCCAACTTTATATATTAGTAAGAAATAATTGGCTTCTTAGCTTTTGACTGTACCAGACTAAGTGGTTAAGACTTTCTTAGCTACTGATAAACTTTGCTTTATTGTTCAAATGCATTCACATTCATGCCATCTGTGGCGTTCTGTGTTTGTATGTACTGACTGTGTAGTAGATTCTCAGAAAAACTGTGATAGTTTAGAAAAATATGACCAGTGGGTCCAAAAACATTTTTTACTGAATGACCTCAAATATAGTCTAGGGCTTTTATTTGCCTCAGCTACAGAAGGAAGTATTTTGCCTTTGTTTCCAAGTCCTTCTAATTAATTGAATGTATTATTAGTGCAGTCTCATTGTAATCGACTGTTGTTGCTTTTTTAGGTTTGTGTCTGTACAAAAGCGCTCCCCTTCTGTTTCATTTATTTGTGTCTGTATGCTTCGATATATGATATGCCTACGCAGGGCCTACAGAGAGGGCTTTTCAACAGTTTTTGCAGTTCTCCAAAAATTCCACCAGCATGTAGCTTGATGTGGACGACACCACGCGTAGGTTGAACGGTGATTGGTTGGAAAATGTGGCGGAACAGTGAAAGGAGCAACAGTATCACCATGAAAAAACATCGAAGATCAGAAAAGTTTTCATTGCTTATAACACTTTGTTTCTCTTGTGAACTTTGCGCATTATAACTTGCTAGCACAAGCAAGAGTAGCCCACAGACTGGTTGTTTGTGACACTGCCCCCTGGTGACAGTAAATAGATACATGTAAACAACAGTCTGCAAAGCTGTCTGCAGGCTGTGCCGGGCTACTGCAGAGCCATGCTGGATCCTCAGTTAAGTGCTGACACCAGTGCAGAAATGCTCAGTTTTCGACTGCCAAGCAGCTGGTTCATCTCTCATTGCCATGTATGCTAGCAAAAGGACTTTATTTAATTAAAACCAACCAATTAGCTGTCTTTTTAATTGTTCAGTCTTAAATGGTCAGAGCACAATTTCAATTGTCATTCAGAAATTCACTGTTGTGTTGCACAGTAAAAACAAAATGTACCGCATTGTTTTTTTTAAATAAAATAGAGTGAAAGCTACTATATTGTTAACACGGTGTACTTGTATAATATTTAAGCAGTGTTGATGTTCATTTTGTCACACAAAAACAACAAAAAGAACCAACTTAAAAAAAGTATTAAAATACTGGAACCATAAGCAGTATCAGTAATAGTAGGAATACCACTAAAATCTTAATGATACCCATCCTTATTCAACGTGCACTGGGAAACATGGGTATTGCTTTTATTACAGAGATAATTGAGGGGGTGGTGGGGTTAAAGGAAAAAAATCCATGTTTCATAATGTTTGCTGCAGTGATGTCTCAGTGCAAGAAAACAACCACACACAAACACTACATGCACAGATGTGAAAGGGGAGAAATAATTTGTGGTACTGCGCAAGGCAAGTGTCACTGTGTCCTCTTCACTGGCCATAAAAGTTAATTAAAGAAAAGGAATTTTTATTGTCCTCAGTTGCTCAAGCACAGGCAATGGGCTGCTGCCTAATAACAGCCCATACTGGAACGCTCAGATGCGTACAGCTGGATAATAGCTGTAGAATGTAGAACTAGAATTCCAGTCTAGATGTTCGCTCGTATTCTATATCAGGTACCATAATTGGTAGTCTCCCTTGATGTTGCACATATGTAACTTAGATAAGGCAGATGAAATGAGAAGGCCCGTGTTTCTGCATATGGCTGTGATTTCAATAGCTAAAACAAAGACCCCGATTTTCTGCGGGCCCTCATAACTTGTCTTGTGAAATATTGCACTGTAGGTCCATAGAGGGTTGGTGATGCGCTATCTTCCAGTGGCCACAGTCAATCTTGTATTAGAGAGCCAGCTAACTTGAACATATATTTTACCAAAATGTGATGTCAAATAAAGATGGTGGTCGATAGTTAATTATAGGTCACTGAAGGAGACAAATTCAGAACATTTTTAGAATAAAGTTCAGAACAAAATTCTTTATCTTCCATTTTCAGTTCTGCTGAACAGGCGTTTAAGTAAGACATTGGCTACAAGCAGTTTCATCTTTGTGAGTTACCTAAACCATATGAATTAATTCTTTGCAGAGATAAATACATATGGTTTGCTTATATGAAAAAACACTTTCAAGGCAGTTAATTTAGCCTATCTAGAGCATTTTAAATCTGTGTCCACAATGGAAGCAATTTGCTTGTTGCGCATCACTTTGAAGCTGACAGTTGGCTGCTAGCGAAAATTACAGGCTCCAGTTGCCTAGGTAATCCTATAGTATTAACTACCAAATCATATGTCAGTCAGCGGTATCCTGCGCTCTCATTGGTAGTTGCCTGGAAGTTGTGAAGAGTTTATCTCAGGATCCACAATCCACAATTTTTTTCTCTCTTGTAGTTACTTGATGTCTATGGTCTCCGGTTACCATGTTGATGTAAATTGCTTCCAGTGTGGAGGCAGCTTAATTCATTAAAATTCTGGTAATATGCAAGCACAAGACCACCAGAACAATTTTGGATTAACCATTTTACATATCTGCCGGAACTCGTTTTTCCCGGGAGTCTCCCATATTTTAAAACTATCTCCTGATGGCCTCCTGTTTAGCTGTTTCTCCCGGGAAACTCAATGAATGTGTTTGACCTTTATTTTGAATAATTGCACTATACAAGTTAGTTTTGAGTAGTACCTTCTGAGCCTTTTTCTAACTGTACCAAAGTTGCCAGATTGTCTACACGTGCAGCCCACACACTAAATACAACCTAATACTACCTATCCGTCAGCATAACCAGGTAACACAGGACCTAAATCAAGGGGTACAGGCAGCTAATTTCTGCACAAACACACCAGTCAGATGCTGAATGAATTAGCTGCTGTAATAGCTGCTGTTTGAATATTTCAGCTCTCCTTACTGTGAAGACACCGCAGAGAGTGAGGTTAAGTAATGGCGAGTCAACCCGGACTTATCATGTGTGTGTGACAGGGATGTTGTATCTTTCCAGCCATAGACAACAAACTAAACCATTTTCATTCCAAACTGGTCAATTTGCTGAAAATGGTTGTAAGTTGTCATCAATGGTTGGAAAGATGCACCGTAAGACAAGCATGTAGGGACCATCTGCAAAGTGCAACACTGTGAAAACTGAGATGTTACAAAAATGTACATTTTAGGCAGCACCAAAATAATTATGCACACCACCAGTCTCCTGTTGGATATTATAGTTTTTTTTGGGGGGGGGGGCCTGTTTAATTTTACTGGGAAAATAGTGTCATTGAAATAACACACACCAGTAGTACATCTAACATGAGGATTTTTTTTTTTTAATTTTGCATTTACATTTAATTTGTTAATTTGTCTTTCAGCTAGCATTTTTAGCATTTTTAGACAAGTGAAATGTATACACACTGGACTCTTTATTAGGTAAATCTTCCTCTTACCATGGTATTATCAACTGATGATACAAGGCAGCCCATATCCATAGAGGGTTGGGTGATATGTTATCTTCCAATGGCCACTTTCAACCCGTGACTTCCATGTTGTTTACACCAAATTCTTTTTTTTTTATTCTTTTTTTTTTCATATCAGGCTCAACAGATACAAGTGGTATCTAAAAAAATAAATAAAAAATTATGCCAAATTCTGAATATCACAGCAAAAATCGAGACTCATCAAACTAGGCAATGTTTTTCCAGTCTTCTATTGTTTGATTGTGGTGTTAATTGTAGACTTGGATTCCTGTCCTTTGCTCACAAGAGTGGTATTCAGTGTGGTCGTCTGCTACTGTAGCCAAACTGCTTCAAGGTTCATGTTGTGCTTTCAGAGATGCTCTTCTTCATACTTTGGTTGTAACAAGTGGTTATTTGAGTTACTGTTGTTACTGCTGTCTTCCTATCAGCTCAACTCATTCTCCTCTGAACTGCTCTGAATCAGCAAGGTATTTTCACCCAGGTAACTGCCACTCACTGGATATTTTCTCATCTTCAGACCGTTCTCTGTAAACCCTAGAGATGACCGTGTGGGAAAATGGCAGAAGATCTGCAGTTTCTGAAATACTCAGACCAGCTCATCTGGCACAACAAATACGCCACGTTCAAAGTCACTTAAATCACCTTTCTACTCCATTCTGATGTTCAGTTTGAACTTCAGCAGGTTGTCTTGACCATGTCTGCAGACCTAAATGCATTAAGTTGCTGCCATTTAAGTAACTGATTAGAACAGGTGTACCTATAAAGTGGCCTTTGAGTGTATAATCTTATAGAACAATTGTGCAGAATTACAGTATCGAGACCCAGAAATGGTATCGTACAGATGATCAATTTTCAGAATAAAGCATCCCTTGAGCAACCTACACTACCATTACCAGTGGCACCAGGTCAGAAGTCTCACTCCTGCTGTGGCGTAAGCCTTGCAGAAGACGAAACAAAATCACGTTGCAGATGAGATGTTATAGACCCCCAGCTGGAGTTCACTCCTGTGTAAAACTTAAAGAAAACACTACACTGGGCTGATTGTGCCAATTTGCCACCCTCAAACTGGAGACCTACATGCAGTTCAACTTTAATTACCAGGATGAACTTGACAGTAAATGAGGTGGCAGTGGAGGAGATGAGAAAGGGAGGAGTGGAAGGGAGGAATGATGAGGTGGAGGAGGAAACTGAGAGGAGCGGAGTGATGCAGCAGTAAAGGATGCATTAAGCAATTAAAGTTGGGGAGCAGAAGAATGAAGCGATGCAGTGATTTTTTTTCTTCTTCTTGTAATTGGCATTGCTATTCCAATGAGTAGACAGAGAGGAACTAAAAGCGACAGTGTGCTGTGTGTCAACGTCAAGCTATGACGGTTTTCATGTATCGCGGTAAACCGAACACACAAATATAGTCGATGTAAAACACATCACACATTCAGTTCTGTATCAGTTCAAGATAATTATATGTATCCCCTAGGTAATTAAGTCTAATACAATCCACCAGAATCAAATTTACTTTCATAAAACCAATACTAAAAATGCCTCTGCCACTGAGATATATTTACACATTCTCACAATCTGCACACTTATGCTTAAATAATTATGTATGCATCAATATTTGATGAACAACAAAGACGTTAGCACCCTGCAGTATTTTTAAGCTTGAGCCATGGGATTATGTTAAGTGTTCACACAGCCTCATCTATGATTCATTTATTGCCAGAACCCAAGCCACTGCTGTTTTACTCCTCAGAGCTTTGTTGAGTCTGTCTGTGGGAGATAACCAGCAGAAAGACAGAGGCTAAGGTACATGATGAAGAGACGGGTATAAAAAGAGAGATGGTGAGACGACAGAGAAAGTAGCCATTTGTGAGTGTTACTTTTGAAGCTGCATTTCTCTCTCTCTCTCTCTCTCTCTCTCTCCCACAGTCCTGGCTTTGCTCCTTTCAGTCCTTTCCCTCCCTGCTTTTACTGCAGGTCTTTCCAGTTCTCATTAATGCTAATTTATGCAGCCTGGCCGGCACAAAACTAGCAGGGAGGGTCTTCTCCCTTGATTACCAGCAGTGAGAACGAGGGTGGTGTGGTGGTGTGGTGGTGTGGTGGTGGGGGGGGGGCTGTGGTGAGGGTGACCTGGACAGACACCTCATTTAATTTAATACATTGGAGCATGCAGCAGCGGGGGAGTTGAGGCGAGGGAGGGAGATAATCAAGAGGCTGGGCCCTTATAAATGTGCTCTGAGATGACATGGAAGAGATTGGATTTGGAAACGAAGAGCAAAGAAGAGCAAAGCCAAGCGGAACACAATTGATTGATTCCATTCAAGTGATCGTACCCACTGATGAGGAATGAGTTTTTTTTTTTTCTGAGGGAGAACGATCTGATGAGCTTTTTTAAAATTCAAGTGTTTTCATTGCCTATCCCTTATTCAGCAGGGTCTCCCATCTATAGTCCCAGTTGCAGAAATAGTCACCATAAATTTCTCTTATGTAGCAATGCAAAACAGCAAACTCAGAAGAATTAGAAACATCTGGCAGATTTCCTAAAGAATTACAGTAAAATTTTTAAAGGGGCAAAACTTGCTCTGTACAAGTAACCATCATTGGCAGCGGCTCAAATAAATAAATTCAGATTGCAATTTCCTGGTTAATTATTAAAATTGTTACCCTATAAATACACAGACTTGCAATATAAAGTTTTTTTCAACACTCCGGCATTTAACATGGTGGCAATAAAACATAAATGTTAAGTAAAAAGAAGGATTGTTCAGTGAAAGCGTGTTCTGATGGATAGAATTAGCACATAATAGAAAGCTTACTTCTCTTAAATCAGTTTAGGAGTTTGCTTTTAGTTGAAGATGAAGATGGGAAAGTGACATGACAGAATTTAACAATTTACAGATGTCCTCTGTCTCTGGGCCAAAACTCTATAAAGATTGTTTTAGTATCCAGGCTCCAAAATGCAAAGCTAATATCCATGACAGCCAGTGGCCTGGGTTTAGTACTGAGACCCTTTAGGGTAAAGTGATACCTGAACCCTCTCATCTTCTAAAGATGAGCAGTCCCATTGTGAGGTTAGAGCACCTCTCAAAACACCAGCTAAGGGTCGAAACACCACCCGCTCATCCATTCACATACTGTGACGAATGGCAGGAAATCAGACGGTGGCCATGACGGGCAGATTATGAGATCCCTCTGTCTACATGATTTAGCCCTGTCTCTGCTTCTTAATCGCTATATGTGATTAAAGCAAACAAACGAAGCATTATTAGATTAGTCAGAAGGACATTTAGTCTTTGTTGCTGATTATCTTTTCCTTTTTAATGAAATGCTGCTTGAAATTAACATGGCTTTAACTAATTTGATTTAGCATTGCCCCAAGAAGTTCCAGACAGCTCTCATTTGCCTGCAGACAGTTTGAGATCCTTGTCAGGGGCTTGAGATCAAATGTTGGAGCAAGGCAAATAAGTTGAGTTCCTCTGTAAAGTTCACAGGAATTGATTGAGTTCCTCGCATTGCCCTGTTTGAGTTGCAAAGATGAGTTACAAAGTCAAAAATAGAATGAATGACTTGTCAGTATAGAACTATGTCAACAAGATATCTAAGAGTTACTGTCACAAAGAAAATATTGTAGTGACCACTTTCACGGACACTCTCCTATCCTTAGGCTGACAGTGTTTATTCACGAACTGTTGCCTGTTGTGTGCTTGGATTAAAGAGGGTCAGCAGTTGCATGAATAGCACGCATGTCTGTAACTGGCATCGGGGTGTGCACTGTTGGTGAAAATAATCCTGTCAGCATAATCCTCCTTTGTGAGATTCATTAATTGTATTAAAGTTTGGATGCAATCTAGCTGATTCAGGTCCTGGTTTTGAGGCCACCTTTAGCTTCACAAAGACCCTATCACTACAGAGGCTAAAGGTTTGGGGAAATATTTAGTATTTAGAGTTTTATAAAATAAATTTCACTCCAAATTTGTTTATTCATATAATACCTACAGTACACACCCAAGTAAGCTCTGGGGAAGAAAAGTTGGTGAATGGTTAGGGCACATTACATATTATGTTCTACGTATCTAATTCTCCATGTTTCCTGTGTATTGTCAAATAAAGGGCATTATTGGGGCAAGTATATTAGTTGAACCATTTTGAATCACTGAATATTTAGAATGTTACAGATGTTGTTAAAGATATGACAAAATACAAAACATGATTTATCTGTATAGATCATTGCATGGACACGCAAATGAGCATACAGAATATTACAGAATAGGTCTTGAAGTTGCTATAAAGGCAATTTTAAAGAGTAAAATATGATTGCAAATAAAGTTCCTAATTTATTCTGCAGATGGTTACTTTTGAACGACCAGCCAAGTCCTCCAGAGAGAAACAGCAGGAATTTGGAAGGACTCGAGTAGACCAATGTGCAGTTGAGGCACTGCTTGTTCTTGCACAGCTTTGCCAATGAATAACTCTTCATTTATATTTTCCTGAATTAAACTTTAGGAAATCCATTTAAAGGATGGCCTCTGTAGCTTTGGCTATCAGAGATATAACCGCTTAAAACCAGAGGTCACAGCCACACTTGTTTAATAGCTACTTAGAGCACCTTGGTGAGTATATTTTTGCCCTGACTGGCAATAAATAATTATGGACATGACTGGATTTATTTCTTTCAGTGTTTTAACTGGATAACCCTGTTTTGAAGGAAGCACTATCAAACTCTCAGTGTGGGAAGCCTTGTATCTCTAAAGATGACAGTAGTTGACTACATAGATAGTTTTAACAGTAATGCAATCTAAAACAACTCCCGCAGCATAATTCAGTTCAATTCAATTTAGTTTTATTTATATAGCACCAAATTATAACAAGTCACCTCAAAGCACTGTATATGGTAAGGTAAAAACCCTAAAACAATAGAGAAAAAACCCATACAATCAGACAACCCCCGCTATGAGCAAGCACTTGGTGATAGTGGGAAGGAAAAACTCTCTTTTAACAGGATGAAACTGTTGGGACTGAGGGGTGGGAGACAGGACAAAATATATGCTGTGAAAGAGAGCCAGAGATGAATAACTAATGATTAAATGCAAAATAGTGCATAAACACATAGAGAGTGAAAAGAGGTGAGTGAAAAAGAAATACTCAGTGAATCATGGGACGCCCCCAGCAGGCTAGGTCTATAAGGGAGTGTTCATGGTCACCTGATCCATCTCTAACTATAGTCTTTATCAAAAAGGAAAGTTCTAAGCCTAATCTTGAAAGTAGAGAGGGTGTCTCTACTATTTCACTGTTCTTTTACTAAACATTTATATTTTTCATAATGTGTTCAGTTTCTTGAACATTACTTGATTGCTGTTGTTGTCAAAGTTTGGCATACAAATATGGATTATCCCAAATAAGATGATTATGTTAACACTAGATGTCTTCTGTAAAAGATTCTTTGGAAGGACAAGATTCAGGGTTTTTTCTTTGTTTATTTTTTTTAAATTCACCTTGAAAAAATGAATTTTAAAACTAGATGGGACTAGAATCAGAGACATCAAAAAAAGAGACATGGCATTCAAAGAATCCTGTTTTTAAATCTATGAGGGAATTTCATAAGGGCAAAGTTTATGTTATAATCAGTAGCGAAAGAAGGAAAAATATGAACAAATCATATTGTTGCACAGACACGGTCACAGTAGAGGTTCACAGTAGCTTCAACTGTGGTGTGACAGGCATATCTATTCTTCAGTGCAGTAAAGATGTAAGTGTACTTAACATTTTGCTGTGATGACTCTACTTTATTTTTAAGGCAACATTGTAATTTTAAGGTGTTCCAGTGGCATAAGAAAGGACGATTATGTTTCGAAAATTTTGAGAAATACTGTAGACTGATGTTTAACTTCAATCAATTCAATCAATTTTCTTTCTGAGGCCCCAAAAAATAAAAACTTCACTCAATTCTTTTTTATTAATATATCGCCAAATCACAACAGTCGCATCAAGGTGCATTATATGTATTGTTAAAGACCATACAGTAATTACCACTCCTACTCCTCCCTTATTTTGTTGGCCAATTCTTATGAAACTTGGAGTATTCTAGGTGTACAGAAAGCTTCAGACAGATTTTTTTCTACAAATTTGCACAGTTTTTAAGAAATGCTGTACACTGATGTTTAACATAGGTCACTATTCTTACCTATTTATTGTCTTATTCTTCTGAAACATGTCATGAATATTCATTGGGCAATGGTTAACAAAATATTGGAGATAGGTTTTTGATTTTTCACCAATTCTTACAATTTTAAAGAAATACTATATATATTAAAGTGTAACATCATTCCCTACTCCTTCCTTATTTATTGGGACATTCTTCTGAAACTTGGATATTCATTGGGTAAAGGTATGCAGAATGTTGCATTATTTAAAAATTTTTGAAATTTCTAAAAAATACAAAAGTAAGTATCAGCTCAGTGATGGTTGACCTGCCGCCAAAATACTGTCGGTTCCAATATATCTCATATTGTACAAGTAAATTATTTGACAGCGGAGCTCTAAGGGCCAACAGGTCTTGTTTATGTGTAGAATGGAGTTTTTAAAATTAAATTGGTGAGCATGTGCCACTCAATTTTTGTAACATGGTGTGTTGTGCCACTGCCACTGTAGCTGGGTTGAAGACATGAGTGTTTGATCATGTTGGTTTTTACCGCTGTTTCAATGATATATCAATACAGAAGCTCAGAGATTCACAGATTATACTGAGGGAGGTCTACTTAACTAACTACTTAATCTAAGACTTTTGTATAGTGCCATTAGAAGAATAACACATGGTATGTTGGATTGGTTATTGAGATTGCTTACTGAATTGTTGATGACAAATATCTCACAACAAATGCACCCTTTGGACTTAAAAATCTGTTTCCTCGACTCTCCCCAGAGAGATTTGCTTCTGTAATGTCATTATTTAATATTTGCCAAATACACATTTTTGCTTTGCATTTTGGTTGTTGAAGACCATTTGTATAATCTGTATAGACTAGTTCAACTAGCTAGCGATTATCTGAATCGTCAGATATTTCTTTTTTATATGGAATCACAACTTGCAAACAGTTACAGCAATCGTGCATCTGCAGTTCAAACAGGGCTTAACTCGTCTTCTTGTTCTCTTTTTTATCTTTTCTTGGTGAATAATATTGTTAAAATACAGGATTTGCAAGTATAAAATAAACTGGACAAATATTTATGTGACATTGAAAATAATTTTAAAAATCAAAAACACTGCAAGCAAATGCTGGTCCTCTGAACTATGTTTGGGGAGCATTTCGAGGGGATTGTAAGAATGTGGACTGACAAACAAATCATTATTAGGATACAACATATTATATGTTGTTAATGTTAAAAAAAATATTTTCAGCTATGCAGCAATTAATTACGCACAATTTCTACAAGTTTAGTCACACGCTGCAGACTGCATTTTGAAGTACCGTATAATGATTATCCGGATGAGCTGCTCTTTTATTTATTTTTTTATCAGAAAAACAAAACAAATACACACACACACACACACACACACACACACACACACAGTGTAGCCCCCTCTCTTTAACATTCTTTCAGTACACAAGCACTGACAGATACATGTTTTTTTAATATGATTTATGCGTCTCACTCCGGTCATGTGGGATTATTGATATGGACATTTCTGTGCTATTGTTATATCTTATCAGAGCCACATAATTTTAGTCTTTCAAGCATATCTATGTCTTTTTTCTGATTATTTTTTTCCTCTCCTTTTTTTCTGCTGGCTGGTGGCAGCAGGGAACTTACCATGCATTTCACGTTGAACTGAGAGTATGTTGCTATGGTGGTTGCTAGGGATTTAGTCTAGAGTGACGTTGAAAGTCCAAATATTAAAGGTGTCCTTCTGATGCAGAGGAAATGGAAGGTGTGAGGAATGAGCAATTGCCTGAGTTTTTTTGTGTGCCCTTTCATTATCATGCCTTTCTCTTTTGAAATAGCAGAATTGATTTTCAAAACACAAGAAAGGAGTGCATATAAAGGCATAAGCCACAACAAAAGAGGAAAACATTTCCTTTGCATTTAATGCTTGTTCGTTCTCATTTTGGCAAATATATACCAATCACAGTATCTTACACTTAATGAACTTGATAATTGTATCTGCTAAAAAAAAAAAAAGAAAAGAAAAGATAAACATTTATATGACCATATTTTGTATTTCTGTTTCTTATTTTTCTGTTTTATCCCTCTTCCTTAAAATCCAGTTTTCAGAAGTTTTGAAATAATGTCCTTGGCAGTGGAGGATGTATATAGGTTTGTGAAAGCATCTAAAAATATGGGGAAATCAAATGTCAAAATTGGAGGATGGGCCAGCCTTTACAGAGAAGTCCCATCATCTATTAAGAAGGAAAGCTGCAAGGAAATGTTAAATTTATTTTTCACTTCGTGAGACATTTCTTTCTATGTGTGTTTCAGAGTTCTCTGCAAGACCAATGTGACATTGAACACATTTGTACTACCGTGGAATTCCACAAGAAAGAGACGACAAACTTACATTAGCAGGTGAAGCATGGATTTGCTTGACTTGAATGTAGTGCATTAAAATGCTTTGTGTAGATGATAATACAGCCATGTGGGTTTCTATTTAATTGACAAAACTGAGAAATTTTACTGTTAGGTAATATTAATACCTATCGGTGTCTAACCTGGCTGATAAATTCTTTCTCTCTTTTTTTAAACCCTATAAAATGAGCTCCAAACAGTTAAATAAAAGTCAAACTAGCTGTCTTAGTGGTTTGTTGGAGCAATGATAAATCTTTTATTTGTGTTACCTAAGCTACAGTGTATTTTATTCTGTTCAGTTCTGTATCAACTGATAAATAAAATTGAGCCGTATACAAAGACGAGAACAGTATGCTTGTTTTCAGCTATTCTTGTTATGTGAATGTTTAATAGCTCTTCTTTTCTTTTTCTTAAACAAAATTTTTACATATACAGTTACCTCCACATGCTTTTGGACAATTACACTTTTTTTTTTTTTTTTGCCTCCGTGACAAAGGATTTTAAATCAGTTAGTCAAGTGTGGTCGATGTGATTGAAATACAGACTTTCAGCTTCAATTCAAAGGGTTTGACAGTTTCATGGCAAGATTCAAGGTCTGTTCCCTCATTGTTTCATTATAAGTTAAGCTGCCAAAATAATCTGGAGTTTATTCCAAGTGTTGTAGTTGTATTTGGTAGCTTTTCACTGGTATCCTCAGTAGGAGGCCTAAATAGATGTAGATGCAAGGGAAGGCAGCCATCATTAGGCTAAAAATCCAAATCAACAATTTGGTGCATTCTTAAAAATATGCAGTGCACTGCACTGATGAGCTCAGGGGCATCTAAAAGCCTGGAAGACCACAGAAGACAACTGGATGATGGCAGAATTCTTTCCTTGGTTAAGAAAAAGAAAACGTCCAACAACATCCATCCAAGCAAAGAAACAGGGAACAAACTAGTCCAAACACACAGTTCAGGAGATTTTCCAGGCCACAGAGCAAGGCTGTGAAGCAGTTCTGAGGACTTCCAAATATGGCGAACAGTTCAGGGGGCCTACCAGGAGGCCGCCAGTGGAAACAGCGACAGAAGCGAAGTACCTCAGGGGGTGGACCAGGAGACCAGCAGCAGAAACGAAACAGTTAATGGGGCTGGCCAGGTGGCCAGTGGCAGAGGCAAGGCATCTCAGGGGGCCAACAGGGAGGCCAGCAACAGAGACCCTTGATGGCTTAGCAGGAGGCCGACGTTGGTGAAGATGATGGAACACCTCAGGAAACTCAGAAGACCTTCTGGAGGTCAGCAACGAAGGAGACCCTCTAGAGGCGAGCGCCGACGGAAGTGACAGGACACCTCTTTTGGCTTGGCTGGAGGCCAGCGGCAAAGGAAGCCTTCTGGGAACTGACGTTGATAGAGGTGTCAGGACATCTCTGACTCAGCGTCAGAACCTTGGACTCAGGCACAGGTTCAGTTATGAGCACAGCGGGACCCACTGGCCCTGGCAGAGAGGGAAACTTGGGCTCTGGACACTCTGCCTCAGGCTGCACAGCAGGACCCATAGAAGTCTGGTGACAGGGATTTTGGCTGCACTTTCTCAGGATTCTTGGGACACTCAGGATTCAGCGACTTGGGCTGCTTAGCAGGCCACACAGTCTCTGCCGATGACTGGGACTACGGCAGCTCTAATACAGGTTGCTCAGGACACTGCAGAAGTTTCACAGCAGTCTTCTTTAGCAACTGGGGCTGCACAGGACTCCCTGCTGATTCCAGAGGCTGAAGCTGGCCACTCCCAACCTCTGAACAGAAACGGGTGTAGGTATAGGCTGGGCCCTGTCCACCCCCACTCTGCAAATTGGAATGGGTGCGGGTGCACAGTCACTGGGGAGCCTCCAGATGGGGATTCAGTCTCAGGGAAAGCAGGTGGTGAAACATTCACAGTCTCAGAAGAGGCCTGCATGTACATACAAACATTCTCAGGGGTGCAGGCTGTGAACTGTAAACAGTTTCTGAAGAAGCCTGTACAGGAGTGAAATTAACAGATTCTGGGTACTGCACAGGAGCAGTACCCAGAAAGCCCAACATTAAAGGAAGTGTACTGTAGTCCATGAAGCCTGACTACCTCGAAATAAAACCTCTCAACCTCTCACTGAATCCCATGCCAGCTGGGTCCTTCATGGTCGTGCCATTCTGTCATATACCGGCTGTATGACAGGTTGGACCCAAATGTGGGACTTGGGAGACAGGACTTAAACTCAAATAGCAGCTTTAATGCTTATGTTCCTTCCAAAAAATACAAAAACTAGGCAGGACTGGTGCCAGGAATGCAAAATTTGGAGTCAAAGGGAAGAACATGGAACAAGGGAGCACACAGTATGAGAGACAATGCAACAAAGTGGGAGACAGAGACAATATAAACACTCTCAGGACAACAAGAGGAGAAGTAGCAGGTGGGATGCACGGCTAGAAACTATAGACATAATGAGGCAGGAGGAAGTAAACGTAACACAAGCCACAGAAAACAAAAGTTACCACAATTAAACAGAAAGACGCAACTGAATGGGAAACAAGGGTTAACTTAACATAGGGGACAACAGTAGGACTAGGCTGGGGAACATGGAAAGACAACAGAAAAATGCAGATGAGGCTGGGACACCAAGGAACACAGCAGAACTCACTGGGAAAAACAAGGCAAGGGGAACAAAACTAAATGGTGCACACAAGATAGATATTTAACAAAATAAAACAGGGAGTAAACTAACAAAGAATCACTAACAAACAAAAAATTCCACGGGGAACACAGTGGAAGCATGACAACTATGTGAGGAATAGAATACAGCAACCTATAAGCAAAAACAGAATCTAGATGAATAAACAACGAGGACCTGAGAATATAAAAACTAAACACATAGTGAAACCTAATCAAGATATCAGGAACAAAGGACTAAACACTGAGGTATTGCAATTAACTAGGCACAAATTGAATAAGAGACCAAACACAGGGATGAAGACTCATTTGGGAGGGCGGGAATACACAGGACTAAGGAAATACAGTATAAACTGAACCCATGAACAGAACTAGATAGGAAGCCAAAACCAAGGAATATAAATATAAAGAAACAAGCAAGGAAACACTATATAAAAATAAAAAAAACAGGGACAATGACAAGAACATTCTCGAGGAGGGAAGCATATTATCAAAGTCAAGAGATGTTTTCATTAATGTGAATCGAGAGGTTTTATAGCAAGCTGCAGACTACTTGTTACATTCAGTGTTGCCTGGCAGAACTGCAGCATGGGTTCTAGACTTCAGGCAGTCATTGACTGCAAAACTTGTTAATGCAGTTATACAAAACAGTGAAGTGTGCTGAAGGTGCTTTCAGTTACAACTGCACATACGTTTAAAAACAGATTCCAAACTTCTTCTTTTTCACGCAGGCCTACATTCAATAGGTGGTGGTGGGGTGGGGTGGGGTTGTTTTAGTGTATGTAGGTGTTTTCAGTGCTTTGAGGCATTGTAAAACTGCAAAGGTTTTTATGTTATGTGTTAAGCACATTGATTTTACAAAATTAGAAAAGTTGTGTCATTGTCTAAATACTTGTGGATCTAACTGTACGTTTGCTTTTGTGCTTAGTTTAGCTAAGGCATTTAAGAATTAAACATCTAACTGTGTGGGACTTCTGAGATTCTGTGCCATCTGTGTTTTGGGGAAAAGCTCCAGTGATATTGATAGCGTAACAAAATGCATTTACTTGTTGCAGAGTTATCCAAAAACTGCTCAATTTCTAGTGTCATCAGCTTGAAGCTAAATCTTTTGAAGTCAACTTGTCAGAACCTCCACACCTTAAACTACAGCCTCTGTTCTGTTTCTTAATCCTAACTTTAAGTATTGGGTAACTTCACTGTTTTCAAGCTGTTTCCTGACATAAATCTCTCTCATTGTCCTGTAAATTAGAAACCAAACACTCGTAGTCTTGAAAAAGTATCAATGGCAGTAGCTGTTTGCTTTCCATAATATCTTTGATTGGATGTTTGGATTCTTCTAAGTGCCTTTTCTTTTTCTATGTGACTGCTTGATGCAAAGCCTTATTAAGCCTGTGGCAATCAATAGCAGCCTAAATGATTAAGTCTGTTGTCTAACTCAAAGGCTTAAGGCCTGGAGAGAAAAAGACCTGCCCTGCCCTTCCTCCCACTTTCTCTTGTACTGCCTTTCTCTGTGTTGTAGTGCACATCTGTAGCACCCATCACACAACCTCAGGCAGGCTAGTTAGCCCAGAGAAAAGAGCCTGAACCCTGGATCAATAACTTTAGTCTTGTCTACCTAATTGCTCATTGGTCAACATTGGCGCCAGACTATATGTAAGTGCTGTTCGCCTGAGTGATCGACTTTGGCTCTCTACCACATCCCGCCTAGTGTTGGGCTTACGATATGCCCCTGTCTCTTCTCTTTTTTCTTGTGCTCTCGGCTCTCTCACCCATGTTCGGAATGGAGAAATCCGGATCTGGTCGTCTTCTCCTCACCGTCTCAGCGGGGATGAGACTTGTCCACAGACTGAAACGGCATGTGCTGCTCCGATCATCAGGCCCGTGACTCCAAGGCTTCTCAGGTAAATATCCGGGTTTAATGACGCACAGGAAGATTAGCCAGTTGCTACCACTCACAATTTCAGTGAGCGCCAGGAAATTAGCCGGTCTTGCTTGGGGTTTTGTGAACGGCTTATTATATGATCTAATGCAGACGCACTTTATGAGCATGGTGCAGTATGGAAAGGGCAGTATTGATTGTGCTCATTGTGAATTATGTGAATAGATAAAAGTGTGAGTGTGCATATATATTAGGCAATTATGCGCTCAGGTGCTAATGTAAAAATTCTGCTGAATAAATATGAAATATGCCGTTATCAGCATCCGACTTGTGTCCCCTGACACTAGTCATTTGAGCTGATAATTGGGATAGTATGTTTGCCTTCTTCTGATGAGATGAGATATTGTGATGGTTCTCTCAGCCTCAATTTAAATGTGTATTGATCAGTGTGAGGCTCTGGATCTCAAATCAAAACAGCAGTACAACCCGTACACTTGCATATACTCTTTGTTTTTCACAATATGTTTTCAACAATTCTCAAATTCCTCAGACATAAAACATCCTTTACGATGTCGCTTAACATAAGATGCTCATTTGTATTTGTTCTCGCCCTCTTTTTCCAGTAGTAGTGTGCTAATGTCATGATTTAAATGAAGTATTGATCAGTTTAGGAGGGGAGAATAGAGAGAGAGGGAGCGATTGTGAGAGAAAGAAAGCAAGACCAGGGTTATCGGTGTGGATCGCACACAGAAAGAGAGTGCTAACGGATGAGACACGTTTTAAGCGATTCCGTGAAATGGATTTGTGCATAATTTTTATTTTTAATTCAGGAATAACCGTCAGACATGTTTGACTTATTCTGAGAAGCAATAACGGACACTGAGACGAGATCAGAGCTTTGTGGAGAAAAGGAATGGGAATTTCTTTTTTTTTTATTCTTGTTTTTGATTTCATTTGATTTCATGGAGTATTCTGTATGGTTTGTCCTGGTTCCTGTTTGAGTCTCCATCTTGTCTGGGACTCCCTTTGCATCAGCGATACTGCAGCAGCATCAGGCAGACTGGACCAAAGCCTAGGAGTTAGGTTTGTTTGTCTTCCGTTTGCTATCTTCCCTTCCTTTCACCCAAGCTCCCTCCTCTTCCTCCCTCTCTCTCTCTCTCTCGCTCACACTCTCTCTCTCCCCCCTCCATGCCCTACCCTCTTGTGATTTAGCACAGGAAGGTCGTATTAATTAGTGGCCTGTTTAATATTGTTAGCACTCTTACTGTCAGGAAAATGTTTGCGTCCTGTTTTACAAGAACAGTCTGTCTCATCATTGCTAGGCATGATGCTCAAGCAGCTGTGTCTTGTGTGTGTTCCACAGCAGCATTACTTATTACACATTACATTACAATCACAGACTCTTCAGACTGTTCCTTTTTTGAATGTTGAAGTCTACGGCAGTCTAAGTCTAAGACGGAATCTTAGCCATTGCATTGCATTGTTTTTTAATTCAGTATGTACAGTACAAGTGTTTGTTTATGAAGTAGAATTCATTTTAAATAATAAAATGAATCCTTATCCTCTGCTATAATCATGACAGAATTAGCAAAGGCAGATAATAGGCCTGCCTGTGAAGGACAGGACTCTGCCTGCTTTGGAGAATGGGGAACCATGGTGCATTTTAGCCTCAGCTACAGAGTGAACAGGTTGGCTGCACATAGAATGTAGTCTCTCTGCACTGGATTGATTTTTTCCCTTCTTCTCGGCGCCCTGCCTCCTTTGTGGTTTAGTAGCTGGACATCCTGAAGCAAGGATCTTTCAGTTGCTGCCTGACCTACACGAGAGCTGACCGGATCTCAAGAGGAATGGTCGTATGCAGCAAAATTAGAAGCAGCTACAGAGTCCGACTCAGCAGGCCCAGGAGCGCCAGAGTCAGGTATAGTGTTCCCTGCTAAGCCCAGGTTTTTTTGTTTTTTTTTTCAGTAGGCCTCAGACTCAAACCAATTATGCTATCCATATCAGTGCTTTTAAAGCAGAACCACATTTAATAATTTTTGTCCCATTGTTGCTTCATATTGATTAAATTTTCCGGTGCTATCTGAGCTAGACTAAAATCCACATTATTAACAATGCAAAAATTATGGGTTTACTTTCATTTTAAATGTAATGATGCAGAATGCAAATGTTGCACTGAAAGGATTCACTGTATCTCACAAACAATTAGATACAGTATGGAATATGTCCACTACACCAGCAGTGCAGTCAACAAACCTGTTGGCAAATAGTCAAATTGAAAAATATATGCAGCCAAGGTTCTGAATATGGATGCCTGCCTTTGTAACCCTTTTATGCCAAGTGTATCATATTTGATGCATGAGTTTTTTGACTTCTTGAGACTTTTATATCATCAGTTTAAAATTTTCCCCTGAAAAACTAAAGAAATGGCACAATACATTTTTAAGCAATAAAGTGCAAAAATGCTGGATGTAACAAATATGATAAAACTTCACTTCCGCTTCAGTCACGATACAGGAATTATGGGGGGGGATCATCTTCTGTCTACATAATCTTTTTAGATTTAGAAAATTGTCAGAAAAATTATTATTTTATTTCATTTCACAATTATTTCATGGTTCAGACTTTACAGGGTTGACTTTTAGCTCTAGAGATAAAATGCTTGCCAACATGCCTGGAAAGAAGGAAAGAAACAAACAAACAAAATCAATAACCAATCAGATTCACTGACTGTGTTGTTCTGAGGTGACTGTGTCACTTGTTGCTAAGCCTTTGGAGACAAATCAGAGCCTGAGACATTATGGTTGGACTTTGAGTGTTTTTAAATGGAAACTTGATGCTTGTCTCACCTACTTCACTTAATTTCTTTGTTTTGCTACTACTTTTACAGACATCGTTGATCAAAATGTTCTCTTACCATTTTGCTCATGTTAAGCAGCTCCTTTACCCCCTCTTATTAAAACATAATAGGAGTAACAGACTGTAAATGCTGATGGGCATCATTCAATCAAAAAAACCTTAATAACCTTTAAACATATTGTAATTCAAGTGGTCTGAGAGGGAATCTAGATTCCTGCAGCTCCTCTGGGGTATGTTTTTAGGTTTTCGATAATATAAGGCATGACTCATTACATTGGCCAATCCCAGTTGGTTAAGCAGATGAGTTTCACCTGGAAGACTGGGACTTAAAGAAATAAGGGGGGAAAGTTATCATTGACTAATTTTAGGCAAATGTAGCACCTGCCTGGGCTGATCTTTTCGAGAGGTGAGGGAGAAGATCTGTCTGTTTTCAAATTCTGGTATTTTTTTCTCTCCATTAGGAACTGAACTGAATTAAACTTTAACTTAGCTTGTACAGGGTTACTATACTGTAGTATAAATACAAACTGTCAGTATCTTTCATTTTCAAATTGGATTTTATTTTATTACCATTTGAAACAAATGCTATCAATCACATACTGTGAATGAGAAGAATGTCAAATGTCAAAGACGTGCAGTTGGATTGTAATGTGTTGTGGTCCAGTATCATCATCTTTTCTCTTGTCATGTCTTCTTTAGCTGCAGGTAATGGGTGTCTATTGCAGATGGAAGCAGAGAAGTGAAGCACTACTGGAAGGTAAGCAGCAGAAGTGGATCTCTCAATTCAGATCTTGAAGAATTCACCACCATAGTTTCTGATCAGTACACTCCATGCACAGAATACATTCTCTTGTGCAGGGTACACAGACTGAGCAATGAAGGAGCAAACATTCAAAAAAGGGACTCAGGAGCTATACTGCATGTTATAGCTGTTCCATACTTCAGTAGTTTAGCTTGCATACTATAACAAGGGTCTAATAGTCACATATTCTGGGAATAATGAGTGTCTGGCTAGCCCTACTGAGAGCCTTTCATGTTTTAGCATAGATTTAGGTTACAGAGGTGACACTTACAGCTCTTTGACATTATTTTCAGGATCCTCAAAGAAGAAAAAAAGTTGCTGATTACAAAAGTTTTTCCTCCAATGCTTTTTTTTTGTTTGCTTTTATCATTTAGCTAAAACATGGGTAGGACATACATAATAACATTTAAGCATATTGTAAGAGAAGGACCTAGACTCCTGCAGCTCCTCTGGGCTCAGTGTTCAGGCCTCAGAAAAAAATCTGATCTTTCACAGGAGTCTGGTATTTCCATTCCAGATCAAGTACTGAGTGTAAAGTGGTTTAAAGGGTGAGAAGTCAGGATTTACTTGTATCATTATTGTTCCATTAACAATTGTGTACACGGTGACTGACTAGTATATAACTCGTATATCTTGTGAGCTTAGATGGCAAAGCCTTATAAATGAATACATATACATTTCTCATAGCTTTCTAGCTGTAACCTTTCTGTATTAATTACAGTGGTAAATGAATGGATGGTTACACCTGAATACATAGTAAAACATAAGAAGTTCAAAGTGGGGATAGTATCTGCCTGTAATTTAGCAGTATGCTGACCATTCACTGCATTATTCTTTTGAAAACATTGTAGTCACTGAGTTTACTACTACTGTACTTTTTAAATTTTTCATGAAACAGCATTTGTCAGTTTTCTGTATTAACCTGTTGCACTCAGTCGCCAGTTAAAGCATATGTACAGAGACATAAGCTATTTACAGAAAGTATCTGCTCAGCAAGAACACAGATTTCAGCGATAGGAAGCCAGGCTGTTCACTCACTGAAACTTAACAAAATGATTGATGATCAGCTGTGCAAATCTGCCTTAGCCAAACCTTTGTATGAGGATCTCAAAGAGGTGCCTGCAATCAAAGTGATAATCTGCTCTAGAGGTATTATGATGGGAAACATGAAGATTTGAAAATGTTGGAGAGAAGCTTTGTGGACTGATAAAACATTTGGTTTTATTTTTGCTTTGTTACTGGTTTGTTTCTAAATGTAACAGTATCATTCACACATTAAAAGAAAAAAGATATTTCTGGTAGCCCTCAATTTGACGCATCTTTTCACATTCCGTAGAAAACTTTTTGATAGATGTTGAAAAACAGTAAGTAATGGATGCTTTGCAAAGTATTTACAAAATATGAAATATTGTGTATTTATTCTGTTTTTATTTACTGTTTTTATTCTGTTTATCAGCCATTGCTAATAGATAAGGTGTAGAAAAACCAGCATTTTCACTTCCAACCTTATCAGTTTGTCTGAATGTGCTGTTACAATAGAAAGGACTGGGACAATTCCATATTAATGTCTTTGGTTTTGCAGTGAGGAGATTACACTGAAATGAGAGTTGAAGTCATACATGAACTTTTTTCATTTAAAACAGGCATTTACTGTGCCAAGAACTGGCACAGAACTAGGTGCAAAGACGAGATTCCCATTCATTTCCATTGACTAATGATGGCAAATCCACAGGTCGCACTCTCAAGCTATCAGAAGAATACGGTATTCCGATCACCTTTATGTTTGTAGATGGCCATGTGTTTATTTTTAATTCACAGACAGGAAAAAACAAGAAAGGTTTTTGAGAACCCTTTGCAATTAACCAGGATTTCGTCACTATTTACTGATAATATGTGGCCTCTATCATTTCTTTCTTGTAGCTCATTATGAGACTTGCACAAAGATGAAGTGGAATTGTTTGGACCTAACTACAAAACTGCTCATCAATATCTCTGCGATGTCTTGACTGAAGACCCTTCTTCAGCTCATGCCGCAGTATTTCAGTTAGGTTAAAGTCGGTTAAGGTTAACCCTAAGTTGGCCATTCCAAAATGCTAGTTTTCTTTTTTGTATCCATACTGTTATTCATTTATTCTGTTATTCATTCATTTATTCATTTATTTATTTATGTATATATATCTTACTGCATCATCCGACCTTTTTCGGACGACACCTCGACTACTATTACGTCTCCTGTAAAAATGTCTTGATGTAGTTTTGAATTCATTTTTCCCTCACTGATTCTAAGGCACCCAGGTGATAAGGTAGCAAAGCAGCCATAAACCATGGTGGTTCCTCCATTGTGTTTAATAGGTGGTGTTTTGGTGGTTGTGGTGTGCAGTGCGTTTTTTCTTCCAAATGTAGCTTTGTGTTTTATCCCAAATAGGTAAACATTTTCTGATCCACAGGATATTACTCTGGAAGTGTTGTGTAACAGCTAAGGGAAATTTTATAGTTTTTTGTTTTGTTTTTTACAGTAGACAGATGAAAAAGATTTTACCAAATTGTATAGATTTTGGCAGGTGCCATTGCTCATGTTCTTTCTCAGCTCCTTCTGTGTTGCACATTGTGCTCATGGTGTGATCTTTGTGGGATCCCCTTTCCTGGGAAAGTGGCAGTTTGTGGGTCCATGAACATCATTTACACTATGTTGCCAAACGTATTCACTCACACATCCAACTGAATTCACTTCCATGGCCACAAGTGTATAAAAACAAGCACTACAAATATTTGTGAAAGAACGGGTCGCTCTCAGGAGCTCAGTGAATTCCAGCATGGTACCATGATAGGATGCCACCTGTGCAACAATCCAGTCGCGAAATTTCCTCGCTACTAAATATTCCATAATCAACTGTTAGTGCTGTTATAACAAAACAGAAGCAATTGGTAATGACAACAATTTAGCCATGAAGTGGTAGGCCATGTAAAATTACACTGAGGCACGTAGTGCACAGAGGTCACCAACTTTCTGCAGAGTCAGTGACTACAGACCTTCTACCTTCATGTGGCCTTCAGATTAGCTCAAGAACAGTGTGTAGAGAGCTTCGTGGAATGGGTTTCCATGGCCGAGCAGCTGCATCCAAGCCTTGCATCACCAAGCACAATATGAAGCATTGGATATAGTGGTGTAAAGCCCACTGCCACTGGACTCTAGAGCAGTGAAGATGTGTTATCTGGATTGAGGAATCACATTTCTCCTTCTGGCAATCTGATGGACAAGTCTGGGTTTGGTGGTTGCCAGGAGAACGGTAGTTGTCTGGCTGCATTGTGCCAAGTGTAAAGTTTGGTGGAGGGGGGCTTATAGTGTGGGGTTGTTTCTCAGGAAGAGTGTGGGCTCGGTCCCTTAGTTCCAGAGAAATCTTAATGCTTCAGCGTATCAAGACATTTTTTGACAATTTCACGCTCCCAACTTTGTGGGAATAATTTGGCCAGCACCAGTGCACAAAGCAAGGTCCATAAAAACATGGATGAGCGAGTTTGATGTGGAAGAACTTGACTGGCCTGCACAGTCCTGACCTCAACCTGAAAGAACACCTTTGGAATGAATTAGAGTGGAGACTGCGAGCCAGGCCTTCTCATCCAACATCAGTGTCTGACTTCACAATTAGGCTTCTGGAAGAATGGTCAAAAAATTCCCATAAACACTCCTAAACTTTGTGGAAAGCCCTCCCAGAAGAATTGAAGCTGTTATAGCTGCAAAGGGTGGGCCGACATCATATTAAACCCTATGGATTAAGAATGGGATGTCACTCAGTTTCATATGTGTGTGAAGGCAGACAAGCAAATATGTTTGGCAATATAGTGTATCTCTATAGTGCTTCATCTATTGTGAAAGTTGTGATGAAAGCGTGGGCCACAAAAGTCAATCATTCTAGAGAAGAGCGCTTTTTATCAGTAACCAGTATTTATGTGAATTTCTTTGTAGAGAGTGACACATCATCAGCCCAACTTTTCCATCTCATCCATATAGAAAAACTTACAAAAAATACATATTATCTGCCTCGTAGGACTTCTCTTCCTATGATTTACTCAGTGAAAGTGTCCCATAAAAGTTGCATTTTTTTCACACAAGTCATGTTTACTTTGTTTATCCTTAGAAGGTAACATGAATCAAAGAAAGAATTTTGTATGAGAAAAATGTGAAAGTGGCCACTAAATAAATCACACTGAGACGCCACAAGAGAGAAGTCAACGGGACAGAGGTTCACATCCTTTTTCTGCCTGCACCGTCAATCATTACTCTGTGTACTCAGTGAAGTGATGACTGTTGTGTGTTAGTAGTTTTTCAGAAAACTTTTGTCTATAATTGTGACTTAGAGGGGTGGACAATATAACCTAAAAAAATGATATCACAGTATTTCAAGAAAATTTGCGACAATATTTCTGACGATCTAGAATAAAGAAAAAATGTTTTATTGATGCTCGCAGCTTGCAGGCAGCAGCATTTATAAGTGTAACCTAATGAAGGGCAATTTCCATCTTTCTTTTCCAATAACCGACTGTCATTGATGAAACACTTCCTAATTTGAAGTGTGAATCTATTGAAGCAGAGTGCAATAGTAGTGACATAGCATTATAGCCAAACAGCATAAATCAAATGTAAGCACAACAGTAGACTAGGTAATGTTTCCCTTTTAAATTTTAAGTAGAAATTTAAAATAACTGCTTAACACTTTAGTGTAACAATAACTAACTTAACTCTGTAACTCTTCAGAAACTAAAAAATATTTTCTAGCTGGGATGTTTTATCTGGGATCGAGCTTTTTAACCAGCTGCTTAAAGCCCTGCTTTTCCATCACGTAGCGGCGAGTGAGTGCTCCAGTGACACTGAGGGAGTTGCTTGCATTTCCGCCTTCATAGCCTGTTTGCACTCGACAGTGTGTTTGTGCCTCAAGTGATGAATAAAGTTTGAGCGGGAACAGTTTTCTTGCATATTTTGAAATGTGCTTTCTTGGAGGTTCTTGAAGAAGCTCCCTTTGTAGGTTTTAGATGGCCGTTGGAGGCTGACACACTGCGCTTGCTCTTGCACCTCTCTCAGACATGCCTGGGCTTCTCTCACTGTTGCTAGGGAAGGTAAGGACACAGGGTTGCTATTGCAATGATTTTGCGATATGACATTTTCATTTCACAAAAACAATGGTCTATTGGTGTTATCACTGACAACATGATATGTTGGTTAGGGTTAGGGTGATTTAGCATAGCCCTATTGATTTAGATGATGATCCTCAGAAGTCCTGGTAATATCAAAAAATTCACAGACTGTGTACTGCAACTGTCATTTTGCACTTATGTGAGTCATGGCAGAAATATGCTCTCTGCAGACTGCAGCACCGAGCAGAAAGACTGCAGAAAGTCCCCCAGTGGGGCTCACATGTAAGGACCACAAGGATTAGCTGCTGCAAACATATGTAAGGGTTATACAATACCAGGATAAGAGGGTAGTTTATACAGGGACAGACTGGGACTGATGCTCCTTTAAAATATCATTTAAAAATAAATGTGTATTATAATTTTACAGATAATATATGATATTTTACTTAAATAGGTCAAAAAATCACACTCTGGCATCTAAGCTTATGTTGAATATTTTACTCTGTCCTAATCCTGAACATGGATTTTTTATTAATCAGTTACTCACACTGAACTATTTATATAGGAAATAATGGAAAATGCATCGTAATCCTATCATTGTTGTGGTTATTTATGTAAAAAAAAAAAAACAACTATGAAATTGTTATTGTTGCATTTCATGGGAAGGATGCATCTGCAGCACTGGAAATAAGCAACAGCACCAACATGACCTCACAAAATATTCATAGTTATTTGTGCCATCTACAGCATATATCCTGTGAATTTCTTTGCATTAGTGCCTTAGGTTTAGTACATTGCCTCTCTCTCGCTCATCTATTACGGCAACACTGCATTATTTTTATTCACTGGAGGTTTAGGAAATTGTATATGAGAGAAAAGAGGATTTTATGTGTGCGCGGTGGTGCAGGCATACTGTAAAGGCTTTGTTTTTATGTTATTCATGCACATGTGCATTTTTTACGTGTGTGTGGGCACATGTGGGTTACTGGTATTCGTCTCCTCCGTCTTCGTGTCACCTTTGTTGACTTTGTCTCTGCTGCTGCAACACTGTGCCCTCCTGCTTTAATGACGCATATATCTCCAGTCACTGCCTAATCCCAGCAGCGCTAGCTCAGGAACAGATTACTGCTTCCAGACACCAAAGGAGAGAAGAGTAGTGAAAGGTGGGGGTTGGAGGGGGAAAGAGATGCCTCAGTGATACAATATACAGACAAATCAAGGAGGTCATCATGTGCATGTGAATGTGTATACATATGTATGTGCTTTCACATACAGATGTTAACATAATAAACATAACCAACTGTCTTTGCTTTGTTTTTAATACCACCTGCTCATTTTCTTTATTTTCTCTTGAAGTGAAAATAACCACTGAATTCATTTAAATAGATTTGTAGTGTGTAATAGTGTAGTAGGGATTGGAAAAGCTCCATAAATGCCTTTTGCAAGAAAATAAAATATAAGGTGATGTTGTAAAGCAAAGACAGGGGAAATCTAATGGTTCTGCTTTCTTCTCACTCCGGACTAAAGCAAAGACCTTACCATGACATGCAGAGTGGCCAACAAGGCTGCCTCATTCAGCAGGTACAGTTCTCTCAACCCAAGAGAATCAAAATACTTATTTCATGTACTAGGGCATCCTCCATATAGCCTTATTTTATTGTAGGTTTTTGTTAACATTATTATTACTATTGCAAAATCTCTGGGTTTATTTATATATATATATATATATATATATATATATATATATATATATATATATATATATATATATATTTTTTTTTTTTTTTTTTTTTTTGGTCTTTGCTCAGCCAGTCAGTCACTGGCCTGCTGGGCTTTTGTATAAACTGCTAAACATGTTCTACTTGGTTAACTGCAACTTGCATCAAGTATTAACACCCAAATTTTGGTGATTATTTAAACTACAGTGGATATTCTATGAAAACATTTACATGACAGAAGCACATGGATAGATAACTCTTCGTCACGTGGCTATCTTGTGGTTAATTAGAGATTTTTTCTATCTTCTCGTGCAGTTGTAAATAATTAGGAGCGGTTTGTGCTGAAGTGGTTGGTCTGTCCAGCAGCTGCTGTCATCATGCCAGCTGCCTCCCAAGAACATGACTTTTAGGACCAATGATTGCTAATAAAACATTTGATTGAGAGAAGAAGAGAGTGAGAACCATAAACAGGCAGGATTCTGCCCTTTAATTTCGCCGTCTCTGGAGAATTGGTTTTGCTGTGCTGCAGAGTAGGTCCCACACACAAGCAGTTTAGTTGTCTGCCCAAGGACTGAAATTTAATTTAGCCAGCGTGGTGTTAGTGTGGCTGTGTGTGTGCGTGCCTGTGCATGTATTCAGTGTGTCTGCGCGCATGTGTATGTGCACGTCTTGCTATCGTTGCATGTGCCTGTGTGTCTGTCAGTATGAGTGTGGGTTTTTTTAGTGCCTCCGTGTAGAGAAAAAAAATTTGCTTTGCATGAACTGCATATTTAAGAGTTTGCGCTGTAGTGCTTCTGTGTGTTTGCTTTATTTTGTGATCTCTTATTCTCTAGTGACTTAATCATTTTTACACCGCTGGGTTACTGCACTACTATTTTACAGTGGTTGCACTGAGACGTTTATTTGCTTACACTGCTCTGTTGTTTTTGGATTTGAATTCATTTTTGGTGTTTTTTTGGATTATCACTGTAAACCTGAAAAATGCCCCCAGTTACTGTTGGCATCATCAGCTTTTTGTAGAAAACTTTTTGGCAGTAATTCACTTTAGCGTGTATGCTGATTGCATGTTATAAGATATAACAGCAGAATTCTTTAACAGTAGTTGCGTTGAGCGTTCCACAGACTGGCTGGTTTGTAACTATGCTTTGTGTGTATGTGTGTGTCTGTTTATGTGTTTAGGTGCAGGTTCCTGATGAAAGCCCAGAGCAGAGGCATATATCAGAGCTCCAGCACTAATAAAAGGCCAGCAAGCTGTGCTCCTCTCCTTCTGGGAACAGCACTGCTTTTTACTGCTTCTCTGACAGCAAGATAAAGTGCTCCTCCAATTAGAAAAATATTTGGCCACATACCTACCAACAACGATCCTAGGTTTTTATTTTTCATGCCATTTGATCAGGAATCCTTGCTATTTTTTTTACAGCATGCTTCTTTTTTTCTTATCATCATGTCCTGAGTATGCACATGCTAATATGCAATCCTCCCCACCTTCCCACTGCACCATTATGCTGTATAATGAAATAATGGTGTTTTAGGGTATTTTTATTTTGGTCTTTGTTTCATAAGGGTGGGGCTGCGTACACTTGTGTTTTAGTATGGGTTTGGGACTCAGACTGTGTGTGTTTTAGCATATTGCGTGAGAGGATTCGTGCTGCTGTGCGTGTTTGGGTTGATGTCATTCTTGTTGCCCCTGTCATCCATCTCTGCCTCATGCAGAATTGTGTGCATATATACTTAACTGCTGATGCTAGTCTCCATCTTTGTTTAAGAATACTATAGCTAGATGTTTTTTCCCCCCTTCTTTCCAGAGAGTGCATTAAAATTAAATTCTCTCTTGTTGTTGTGAAAAGAGGCACACGTAAAAAATAATTGGCTGTAGGAGAGAACAAAGGGCTGGCTCCTCTCTCCTCCCTGCACACCACAGCCAGGCATTAATACCAAGCCTGCTGCATTGTTCTGCTGTCTGCAGCCATCCCCCTAGCCAGACACTCAGCTCTGGAGAAGTCACTTTTAATGTCTGATAATCAAGGTGAATTTTCAAAAAGCTGCCATTTTCAAATGATGGTGTATATATTATGTGCAGATGGGAGTCCAGGAGTAGAGGAGCCCCATTCAGGGAGAGAGAGCTCTTGGGCAATGCGAAGTGAAAGAGAGACACCTAAAGGCCTTAGAAGGAACTGTTGGCTGATTTTTTTAGCTCTGATCAGAACTCTATGAAGGATGGATGCCAGCTGGAATATCAGTGTCACTGCTGAAATTTGCCTGATAATTTGCTTTGATTTCATTAAGCATGTGCTGTCTTTTTTTTTCTTTTCAAATGACACAACAGTATCTACTGTAAATGCATAGTTTAGTATTTTAGCATGCATGTGTGAGTGGCTATGAAGTGGTAGGGAAATGTATTTCTAGAGTACAGATGCTGCCTGCTGCTGCCCTATGCTGAATGGAGTTCTTTTGCAGTGTTATTGGGGAATCAGGCATCTAGCAGCAGAGTAGTGGCGCTCCATTTCCCTGCTACAGGGCACAGGCTCATCTTCCTCTTGCTCCTCCCATCCCCCCTTTTCCCCCACCACTAGGTATGATTATTTCTCCTCTGCTCCACCACACCATTATATTCCAGGTCTGCAGTTACCCCTCCCTGCTGTCATTTTTCATGGCATGTTTTTGCCCATGTGCAGCACTGCACATTTATACTGTGCCTGTGCAATATGTTAAGGAGGTGAATATATGCAGTGTGCAGAATGTAATAAGTATATATTTATTTTCTTTGCTGGTGATTTACTGGTTTTTCTGGTGCTTGAGAAGAAAGGCCGACTCTAGCCATGCATCTTAACAAACATGACTGCTGTGTATGCACTCGCCTCCAAGGCTTTTTACTCACTGCGGAAACCAAATTATACATCTGAGGCAGACTGGTTGTTTTTTCGTGCTATGACTGTTAAAAATCTTCTTAGTATTTGGGGATATAAGCTTTGCAAATGACGGCTGGTTTCGGTAATGTATGTGGCACTTCCAGCAACATTGGTAGCTGATCAAGTGATAGGTTTATGCAGTGTTTATACTTAAAATACACCTCACATAACTGACACCAAGCCAGCCAGCAAACCAGCCACCATCAGCACAGTTTGATCACCACTTGCTGTTTTCCACCTTCCACCAGTAGTCCTGAAAAAATATAGAACTCTTCAAAATCAAAACACAATTATACAACACACACACATGGCTGAAATTGACATTATGCTCAGAGGGGAAGTAGATCTAACCCTGTGAAACAGTAGGATTTAAATGGATTCTGTGCTGAGAGCAGCACGGTGCACAAGTCTCCCTCTGAGAGGCTGTCACAGTGGGAAACTTGCAGATTTGCAGAGACAATGGGGGGAAAAAATCCTCTTAAAGATACACTACCTAATTTTGTTTTTGTCCCCAGTTATAAATGCCAGAATTTCCTCTTAGCTCACTCGTGATGAATTTAAAAATGTCAGCAGTGAGGAGGAAACAGGTAGCAGGAAATTTGAAGGTGCAATGGGAAACTACAATAACTATAACAAAATCAGGGAGCCTGCTGCAGATATGACATAAAAGTATGATCCAGTCTGTATGAGTGTAATTGATTTTTGAAGCTGACTCTAGAAATGACAGCTTTTATTGCACTACTTCGTGAAATCAAATGGCAGCTGCTAATTTGCATACAATTTTGTTGTGTGCTCTTGGTTATTTGAAAACGTGTACTGTACACTGAATAACAGTGTATACATTTTTTATAGACTATTATTCATATATATATATATATATATATATATGTATGTGTGTGTGTGTGTGTGTGTGTATATGTATTTTTTTATTTTTTAATGTGGGCATCAGTGAAAATGATATTTTATTTTCTGTCAAAAATAACTTTGACTGTGTTGGCAGTCCCGCATTATATTGTCATTTCTAGAAGTGTACAGTATAACCAAACAAGGATGCTCAAAATCCCTTTTTTGTGTTGATTCATAAAAATGTACAAAACTGAGTACATCTCGGGGCTTACAGTGCCTTTTCATATTCCCGTACTATGCACCTAATACCTGATACACTGCCTTGATGTAACATTGTTTATAGATAACTAGATTTTGCCTTCAATGTGATTGCATAATAGCTAGGCATTCAAATGTGTGAGCTCTTTATTTGTTCCCTGGCAGTACTAGTGGTAGCATTATTTTTCTCTGGCTGGTTGGAGGGCACACTTTCAAAGTGTTGATCTCAGCTGTGGTGCAGAATAAAGACAGGGGAAGGAGGAGGAGAGGGCTGCAGGCATTCTGATGAAAGGATGTGTGGGGAATCTGGAGTGTGGATAGAGAGAGAGGGAGCATTTTGTCAGTCCAGTGTGGCAGAGCAGGTCTGGCTTTGTGCCAGTCTGGGCACTGTGCCCACGAGGAGGCAGTGTGTGGCTAGCTCTGACTGTAGCATAGAGAGACGAACAGATAGCAACAGAGAGACTGAGACACACGTGCTTGTGTGTGTGTGTGTGTGTGTGTGTGTGTGTGTGTGTGTGTGTGTGTGTGTGTGTGTGTGTGTGTGTGTGTGTGTGTGTGTATGTGTGTGTGTGTGTGTGTGTGTGTGGTGGTGGTGGGGTCTGGGGCTGACTGGCAGAAGAGGTTTAGTTTGCATTTGCATTTGCATATGAAGTGGTCAGGTTTGTGGAACAGGACAGTGGAAAACAACAGGGAAGAACGAGGAGAAATTTCCTGGCCAGTGTTATGTCACCAGCTCTGTTACTGATCACTAGTGTGTACAACAGCATTGGTTAAACTTGCAGTTGAATTTGTATCCTGCTCTTACTGACAAGGAGTCGATGGAACAATTGGCACAGTTCATTTAATCAGGCATTTGTTGTTTCATTTAATCATGCATTTGATTGTCACTGTTAATTGCTTTGTCTGCTGTTTCTTTATGCACTGCCTGGGTAAATTCTTTCTCTATGGGACGCAAATGTTATCTTTCTGCTTTGTGTGCATTTACATATTGTTTGCCTTTCTACGTATTATCTCTCCCTCTCTTCCTCTCTCACTCTGTTCTCCTCTTTGTATCCTTAAAATATTCTGCACACCCCTCAGCAGTTCCGCATGGCAGACAGCTCTAATATAATCTGTGCGTCTGAATTCTAATTTATACCGTCAGGATAAAATAAATAGTCTGCAGTTAATTATGGGAAGCCGGCTCCTGGCTTTGCCCTGGTGATTTATGAAGTGCACGTAGGCATTCTGCAACGCATTTTTCTTAATTTATTTTTAATCTGTCTTTCAATTAATTTAACTGCAAACGTCTTAATGATGGCAGAGGGCTGCGTTAATGAGGCCTGTGAGGTGAAATGAACAGGCACTCACCCCTGTGGGGTGGAAGTTAGAGGCTTTGAGGATGGGGTCGTGCAGAGGGTCTTGTGCAACCCTAGCAGTTCAGTTTCCATAGTTTTTTTTTTCTTTTGGGGGGGGGTTCCTTGTCATGTCTTAACTCAAGGCAAAGGAGAAAGTTTGGGGGATGAAAATTGTACATTTTGGTACTGTTTGTTCACAATGTGTAGCAGAGATCTTTTGCCTTGTTTTACTTACTCCAGTGAATTCAGTACAGTGTCAGTTGTTTTCGGTGATTGGCATCTTCACACCCACTATCTTTAAGGTGGTTCATTCGACTGTTGTAAAGGAAGTGCCACTCTTTTTCCAAACTACGCCTGTTTTTCCAGTGATTTTGACACTGGTTGATCGTCATCCAATTCACATGTCTTGTAGACTCCTCACGAATTCAGCCTATCAATGAACGTCATGTTCACAGTGGAATTGAGTGACTCAGTTTTTGTTCTTTTTTGTGACTAATGACTTCACAGTAAAGTAGAGATATAGTGCAACTCTCACAGTCTGGCTGTTTGCTGACTGACCAATTTGAGTAAGTGGATTTCAGGTCTTGCTGCTTGGTTTTTCTATTGTTGAGACTTGTGTGGCTCTCCAGAGGATGGAGGGATGACTACAGTCACTGTCTCACAGACAAGAAAATGCCTCATATGATTAAAAGCATTTTATCCATCGTTTCACCCCCTCTCAAATTAGACCAGCATTTCCACTTCACTTGTTATGCACCAGAGTTTTCTGCCAATTAGCATGGAGCACATTTGTCTCAGCGCTGGCAGGGCCTGGTGTGAGGTAGGCAGGAGCCAGTGTAACCATAGTTGTAACCGTGGTGGTCAGCTGCCAGACAGCTCACATCACCTTACCCCATTAGGGACATCCACACACAGCTCCCTGAATCAGGATGCTCTCATTTACTTTTTCCACATCCAGCCATTTATCTCTCTTTTCTGTGCTCTCTAACTCTCTTCTTTCTCTCTTTTTAATTTTCCTCTCAAAAACAGATCCCACATTAAGCAGCGAAGCATAGCTTGGTGCAGTGCCTCTCCTGAAAGAGCAAAGGAATGATTTAATTTCTCCTCCTCTGTCTCTGTGGCCTCCCCTCCCTGCTCATACACAGATCATTACACACAAAGGCCTCATTTTCATCTCCCTGTGAGGGCACATGCAGGGCTTTAACTAGTCAGCCACACCATGGTCGTTGCTGACGATCAATACCTGTGGTCAGGACAGAGCACGTAGTGCTTCCTAAATAGGCCCTGCAGGTCCAACCATAAAACACCTTTGAGGCTAAACATGCCACCCCATAAATCGCCTTTATTTTATTTATTTATTTTCACTCTTATGCAGGAGCGAGGGAGCCAGGAGTAGGATACCTATTGAACTGGAACAATGATTATTAGGAGGTTATGATAGTATCCAGAAAATACTGCTACACTAAAGGTTGGGGGTAAGAGTTGACTTGAAGTGAGTCTGGTTGGTATAAAAATGAGAAAGGGTTTGGGTCTGTGTTTCTCTCAATGAATGGACAAGCAAAGGGTTAGGCACATTCTATGATCTTCGCAGTTACCAACAGACCTCCAAGAGAAGATTTTGGACCAATATGTAGAACAGTGCTCTCCACTTGTCATCATTACCAAATAGATGAATACCTTTTGGATGAATCCTTTTCCATCTCTCCAATAGAAGTGTAGAGAAAAACTGTTGAGAAACAGCTTGAGGAACAAGACCAAGACCCAAGTGATGGGGATAGGAAGTGAGAACTGGTTTCACTTCCAGTTATCCAATCTGTCCTCAGGCTTCTCAGCTCCTCTTTGTCAGTCCTGGCATTTTTTAAAAAGATTTTTGGACCGTTGCGCATTGCAGAAAAGCAACATCAGACTCATAGCGGTGGAGCTTTTGCTCAATTGAGTTTACCCGCAGGGCTTTTTTCTACTGTATTCAGACTCAGATCTGTTTAACCTGTGAAGCTCCACATTTTCATAATGGTATTAGTAAAATCTTATCAGTGTTATCTTTTCCAAGCTATTGACCCAAATCCGTCAATCCATCCAGCTCACAAAGTCGTCATGCATTTGTGGGACACGTCGGAACCAGCCTGATTTATGGAGGCTCAACCTCAGAACGCACAGGAGGTTCCCCCGAGGTCCCATGTTGGCATTACGTTGAGGACCTAATTAGTAGATAGTTTTATTCTTGGGGCTGATTGGTGGATATACACAAAATAAAATTCCCACCATTTTATTATTGGATCACAATTAATCTGCACCGATTTTTTTCTCAAAACAAAGAAAAGTTGAGGGGGGAATGACAAATGCACAGTGCAACACGCAGAATTCAAAGTATGCATTATTTTAAAGGCAGAGACATCCAGACCTGTGGAGATGGTTTAATTTAAATAGTTAGCTACTTATAACTGAGGACCGCTAATGAGATTTTACTCAGTTGGAACCTAAATGCAACTGAAATAAACTCTGAGAAATAGTCACCTCTTTTTTTTTTTCTTAATGGCTGGTTCCCTGCTTAGATTGTGGGATAGGTGATATATGGACCAGACGAAAGTAAAGCTGGGGGCTGGTAGACTGAAAAAGAAAAATAGATGTGTTTCTCATCTTGCTTTTGCCTCCAAGGCTTTCAGCTGGCCTGATCCTTACATTACCCAAACAGATAGCCAACAAGTTTAATTACCTTTGCATCCAGTCGTTCTCCCCATCCACCGCTCCCCACCTTGCCTGTGCAAATGAAAGAGAGGGACAGAAGGAAGAGAAGCATAATTACTTATTTTACTGGAGTGCTGCAGAATGCCTTTTGCCAAATGACTCTAATTCCAAATGGTTAACAAGATTTTTCTTTTTAATAGAGCCGAATCCATGTGACAGCAAATTGCTTTCCTATTTGGGGCCTTAATGGCTTTCATAGTTTGCACTTCCAATAAGCAGTAAACTCGGAAATTAATATTGCACACTGTGTTATGATGCAAATGGGAGTGAGATAGGAGAACTGTACCTTCATGCAGAAAGCTCTGATTAGATCCATAATTGCTCTGGTTGGATTTTCTTTTATTATTATTATTCATTTATTTGTGTAATTTTCGTTCCATACACTTCACTCCTGCATCATTATCAGTGGCACACCTGCATTTCTGTATGTTGAATTTCACTTTTGAATGACTTTTAATAAAGTGCATACATATTCTAAAATTATAAATATGATAATAGGGAGTTATTTTTAAAAACCTAGCATGCTGCTACTGAGCTCCACACTTTTCTTTTGTGTTAAGTGATTCAACATGAAAAAAAGCAACATTTTAAGTGTATCCAGCATCAAGCAGACTTTGTCTTTCCATTGAGGCAGATGCAAAGACTGAAAAGCCAACTTCTGGTTCTGTTCTAGTTTCAGTTGTTTGTCTGCTGGTAACTGGTTCAGTTAGACCGGTTTGAGCCCCTCTTTCTAAAGCATATATTTGTGCAAGGTGTTTCTTAATTAACTTTTGATCCAAGCCATTTCATTTCCAATTCCATTTTACACATTCTCAAATATTAATCCTTGTCCGTGCATGGAGTTTTGTATTCTTAATAAGGAGATCACAGAGTGGGACACAGTTCACACATATAGAGTGCTGTGAAAAAATATTTGCTCCCTTTCTGATTTCTTCTTTTTTTTTTTGTATATTTCACACTTAAATGTTTCAGATCATCAAACAACTGTTAATATTATACAAACGTAACCCGAGTAAATGCAAAATGCAGTTTATAAATGATGATTTCATTTATTAAAGAGAAAAAGTTATCCAAACCTGACCCTGTGTGAAAAAGTAATTGCCCCCTAAATCTAATAACTGGTTGTGCCACCCTTTGGCAGCAAGAACTGCAATCAAGCCTTTGTGATAACTGGCAGTGAGTCTTTCACATTGCTGTGGAGGAATTTTGGCCCACTCTTGTTTGCAGAGTTGTTTTAATTTGGCCACATTGGAGGGCTTTTCAGCATGAACGTTTTGGGGTTTGTTTGTTTTTCTGATCAATTCAGAGGTGGACTTGCTGGTGTGTTCTGGATCATTGTCCTGCTGCATAACCCAAGTGAACTTGAGCTTCAGGTCACAAACTGATGCTCGGACATTCTCCTTCAGGATTTTCTGGTAGAGAGCAGAATTCATGGTTCCATTAATTGCTGCAAGTTGTCCAGGTCCTGAAGCAGCAAAGCAGCCCCAGACCATCACACTACCACCACCTTGTTTAATGGCTGAGGTGATGTTCTTTTTATGAAATGCTGTTAGTTTCATGTCAAATGTAACGTGACTCAAAGCTTCCAGACAGTTCAAGTTCTGTCTCGTCAGTCCACAGAATATTTTCCCAAAAGTCTCGGGGAGCATTAAGATGGTTTTTTTTTGGTTTTTTTTGGCAAATGTGAGACGAGCATTTGTGTTCTTTTTGTTCAGCAGTGATTTTCTCCTTGGATGCCATATTTGCCCAGTTTCTTTCTTATTGTTGAACTAAAGCAAGTGAGGCCTGCAGTTCATTAGATGTTGTTCTGGGTTCTTTTGTGACCTCCTGGGTGAGTTGTTGATGTGCTCTTGGCATAATTTTGGCACACCACTCCTAGAAAGGTTCACCATTATCACCGCCATTTGTGGATGATGGCTCTCACTGTGGTGCACTGGACCCCCAAAGCCTTAGAAATGGCTTTGTAACTCTTTCCAGACCAATAGATGTCAATGACTTTGTTTCTTTCGATTGTGGCATGATGTGTTGCTTTTTGAGATCTTTCAGCCTACTTCACTTTGTCAGACAGGTTCTCTTTAAGTGATTTCTTGATTCAGCGGGTCTGGTAGTAATCAGGCCTTCCCCATCCTCTGGCTAGTGACATTGATCTCAGCTTTCCAAAAAATGTGGTTAATCACAGTGAATTCATGATTTAACAAAGGGGGCAATTACTTTTTCAAATAGTTCCAGGTAGGTTTGGATACCTTTTCTCCTTTAATAAATGAAATGATGATTTAAAAACTGCATTTTGTATTTACTCGGGTTATCTGATGATCTGAAACATGTGAGTATGACAAATGTGAAAAAAATAAGAAACCCCGAAAGGGGGCACTCTAGGCATTTAGAACATATGCATATTTTCAGTGGCAAAAGCCTCTTTTTATATGTCACCTAACTGCACCGCCATCAAAATAACCATAACTTATGCTGTTTAGCATTTATATCCACTTTCTTTACAAAAGTTTTTGTGATTTATATAAAAAATATTCAAATGTACCTGCTTTCTGTTCTCTGTTGCAACATTTTCAGAAGATTTACTTTCTCATGCCGATTTTCTAAACACTTACATGTTGCCGCTTAGCTCTGTGCCCAGCCCACTAAGGCTGTCATTAAGAAGAACAGGTTTGAGGACATTCTGAATTTGGTTGTGGTTAAGCCTGCACACTCTGCAGCGGTCTGACCCAGAGACAGAAATAGCCAATAAATTCAGCTGGATCGGCCTATGATTGCTACCAGCGATTGAGGTTAAGTGTCCTTTGGTGTGCAGGGGCCTGAGCATAGCTGCAGTTGAGCCAGACATTGGTCACGTGACCACACATACAGTATTCGGTATGATTCTTTGCTATATCACCATGGCAACCCTTCATTTCTTCCCAGCACGCTCCCATTTCACCTGTCATTCTGATAATTGGCTCTGAATTTTATTTATTTTTTTCACATCTGGGGGGAAAAAAATGTCATGATCATAATAAGAAAATATTTATGAACTGAACACTGACAGGCAAGTGTCGGGGAATTGTGGAAACTAAGCTTTCATTAGACTAGAATATTAATGTAGCAACAGGGCTTTTTAGGGACTAATAAAGCTTGTTCTCCTTGTTTTCACAGATTTCCACTCATTCTGTGCATGAGCCACACTGAGGAGTGAATCTGAGTTTCGATTTGGTTTTAATTGGGTCACCCTCTCCTTCCCTCTTCTCCTCTCATGCTGCCTTTCCGATGAACTCCAGCTTAATTAGACCTACAAGATTGTGACACTACCAGAAACATATTATATCTGCTCTGCCTCTTTTTCCATTGATGTTCTGTTTTTAGAAGTATTGATGAGACAAGCTATGTAATGACATTTACTATACTGCTGTAGTCATTAATGGCCCTGGGTCGGTGTTAGACAGTATAGCAGCACCGACAGAAATGGATAAAAGGTTTTATGGAAATAAAAGATAGTTCCTGAAGGTGGAGATAGCTAGGCCTAATGACTGTTGCTCCAGCTGCTCCTCATTATCAAGGTTGCCGGCATCAGGACCAGCTGAGATTTGCTAAGTGGTCTATTGCCTTTAAAATGGCCATGAGGCCTTTCCATCAGTATTGCACCCACTGACACCATAAAACTCTGTGAAATGCATAGCCAACTCATATTTTCTTTCATTATCCTCATTTAAACTACTTTTCCGCTAGGGCACTGTCAGAATATGTGTGCAGTCATGCTGTATTTACACGACAGCTGCATGTTTATATTACAGTATGCCATAAAATGCATTTTCTTGTTTGGTCATGGTTGCCTGAGTGGTAATTATAGCGAGAGACGTGTCAAACCTACTCCTATTAATTTTATGAAAAATATTGCTGTTTCTTTATGCAGCAGCACCAGCGAGGCATATGCAACTTTATTTTTCTAATTTATGAGATCCCTCCAGACCTCATTAGATTTTCAAATATCAAGATCTAAGTTATGTTGCAGGTTTTTTTGTAACAATAACAAATCTTTTATGCACTGTATAGTTTTGGTTTAGAGTAGGACATAAAAACTAAACTGTTGCTTTTGCTTTATAGAGCAAAAAAACAAGAAAATGAATCAAGGTGTTGGACTTATGCATGTGCTTTGGCAGTCGGGGGGGGGGCTTGTCAGCAGAATTAACTGATTTGTCTGTATTTATCAGAAGAGGGAGAGAGCACCTAAATCCTCCTTGCATTATTAAAGATAATAGCATAGTGCTTTCTGCAAGACCACCATACTGAATCAAATTATAACATGGAGTGATGATGTATGGATAGAACAGTGCAGCTCCTTTATCTGCCCTCCCAGCTTACTGTTGCCTCATACATGGACACACACGCACACAACAACCACTCATCAAGCCCTGGAGGGCACCTGTGTTTTCAAAGTAAAGACCACTTAGAGAATAGCCCCAGGCGTCTGAATGCTGAAGTGCTCTGTGTTACACATTAGAACTCTCTGTACAATCCAGGAACATAAACACTTTCAATAGCCCTTGTCTCCTCCCCAAAATACCCCCAAATACCTCAAAACAAGGGGGGAAACAGCATACTCAGGCCAGAATATGGAACAGGTAGTCTGGCGGGACACGAGCACATTAAAGACTGCTCACTGGGGATGTGCTGCTCACTGGGGATGTGCTGCTCACTGGACAATGACCTCCACAAGAACTGAAGGATGAGAAGAAAGGCTGTTGTTTAATCAGTGGAACTTGATGAAAAAAGAAAATTCAGGGACACTTTATATGCTTTTTATGTGTTTAAAGGCAGTTATGAAATCTCTGATTTCACGAATATTCACAACAGATAAAACCGCAGCTTAAACTCAGGTGCTCCGAAAGATAAAATGCGTAGGAGGCAAACATCCACCCCTCCTCCAGAGGCAGACAAAGGGTTAATAATCACGCATTTCATTCAATCCCCTAGTCGAGTAAATGAGGTTTGATCACATGCCAGGAACAGGAAAACAAGCAGCACTGAGAGTCAGCCTCACAATCTGTCATAATGAACACTTTAATATTAAAACAATCCCATTAACAAGCAGAGAAAGACAAGAGTTTTTCGGGAAAGCAAGGAAGCTGTAATCTAAATTTTTAATGACCTTTCTCGCATGATGACTTTTTCTATGTATTTTGACTGTTTGGAAAGGGAAACGAGTCAGCGCTGTCACAGTTAATTCGGGCTACCCTTTTGTGCTCGAGCTGTGGGTAAATAGCTGGGGGAGACATTTGAATGTCTTAATAGACGATGTAACTGCTCCATCTCTAAATGTGTTGAAATGGAGGCGTGAGGAATGGCATCATTAAGGTAATGTGTTCCTGAAGCCAGTGAGTTGTGCTCTAACCTCTGCTGCTCAGCCTGAGATTCGGTAAGTGCACAATCTAAGGTCACCTTAATCAGCGAAAAGCAGCACTTACACACGCGCATATACACACAAAGCCTCAATTACACTGTGAAATTGCCCTCAAATGAGTTGTACAACATGTCTAGCTGCTCTGTTTATGTATTCTTGTGAAGACCGTGCGACTATTATGCGACAGCAGTCGTACAGCACGTTTCTGTGATATGTTTGTGCATTTTGTGCATTAAAAAAATACCTGAGAAACAGTATAAATGGTGTAATGAAAAGAAGGCAGTTATATGTGGAATCTCTTCTCCAGACATCAGTATATGGGGCCCAAGTTTCAACAGTTACTCTTCCTAGCATAAGAAAATGTTTGGAGGAAGGGGATTTGAGCCATACTTCTTCTAAGCAAAGGATTTTTGAGTTTTCAAGTGCAGCACAGCAAAGTATAAGAATTCTTTCTTCTATTTATCCTTGTGAACCCTGCGGCGAGACTCAGCAGCCATCCTTTTCCCATACACATATGTCCTTTAAAGTGTCTTCTCCCCGAGTCTGAAGGCAATCAGTACCCTGATGACCAGTGGTTCTTGTGTAGTTCTGTGCCCCAATGTGTGTTTTGTTTGGGCTGAATAGTGTTTAGTGATGAATTTCACCCATCACTTTTGCCACTGTGGTTGACCAATGAGTTTTTGTGAAAGCATGGCCTGTGGTGTTTTTCTTTAATAAGTCCAGAGGTGGTGCAAAGCAATCGGGCCATCAGTCATCCTGTCAGGATCTCACCCTTTTGATTACCTCAGTATATTGGTGGAGATATTTAACCTGCCATAGTTGCCTGGGTCATGAACCAGCCTCTTATTCTTCAAGCAGTAGATTTTTTTAATCAGTTGAAATATCGTGGTTTTTTTCTGTTTTCTTTGGTCAGTGTTTGTTTATCATATACATGGAAAACATAATAATGAATATTTTAGAGGTGCACCTTTCAGCCTCCTTTTTACATCACCAGTAAAAAAAAGTTGCATAACACAATGAAACTGAAAAGTAAATTTCCAAGAAATTTCCCTTCCCTTCCTAAACCCTTCTTCAGGGTTTAGGAAATCAGTGAATGTACAGTTTTCCTGTAATAGTGGAAGTAAATGAAATGTTGAAAGCTCATTGAAACAATTTACACTCATGCTTGAACTTCTGTTGGTAACTACAAACCCTCTGATGGATCGTTAGGACAACACTGTACAAGGAGAACTGGTACTGCATATTTCTATTAGGCGACTTAAACAAGGTAGACACAGTTGTTGGTGAGGGGTTCATCTTACAGTTAAAAAAAAAAAAAAAAGTCCACACAGTTGTCAGAGCTAAAGCAACAAGTGCAACAAATTTGTGTAGTGTTGAGATCACATTTCTATATTTGTGTTATAACACATTTTGTTTCCATTGCAGAAAGAGTGCCATGAGTGTGTTCATTGTCAGCTGGAAGAGAGATGCTAGCATACAGGCAAATTGCACAAAATTGCACGTGTATTTATTTGTGTTTAGAAGGAAAAGTAAATATACTAATAGGATTAAAAATTAGGGTGAAGCTCATGTTTGCTATATTTACTTCAGAAGGCAATAAACCATCTGCCACACATGTGGGGAAAAAAGTGGGAGTGGCAGAAGTTGGATGTTTCAAACTTGATCAAACCTACAGAAAAGAAAGTAACTGCTTTCTCCCCCTTTTATATAATTATTGAAGTTTAGGTTGGGTGAAAGTATGTTTGAGCTAGCCTAATGATTCATTGTGACTTACCGCTCTCAGCTCTCTGTCCTGGCCTCTGTTCCCCGGACTTCCCCATCCTCCGATCAGGACACTTGTGTGGTCCAGCACAACCCATGCAGGCCCAACCTGAGCAGTGACACTTTTGCCTTTGAGCCTCAGTTACACACCTCAGAATGGATCTTTATTTACAACACAGAACTCGGAAACAGCTGGTCAATCCATTTAGCCTAAGGCCACTGATTTGTTCGTATTTACTACAACAGCCAGAGAAAAGCCAGGGTATTTTTTCCTCTCTCCTTCCTATTGATCCAGCGCTTAGAAAATCTGCCCCGCTGTCTAAACACTATTGATCCCCCCTTTCAACGACAGGCTCTCGCACCAGTGTATAAAGGGACTGGATGAATTGAAATTTCATTTCCGACAACTTGTTCCTGTTATTTTTACCCTTTTTTTCAATAGTTGGGAACATGTGCTGGCGGGCCGCTACTCAGAGAGTCGATAAGTGTTTGGCTCAGAGGGGAGATGAGGGATAGAGGTGAGACTGTTTAGATTACTATAAGCAGATTTTAACACCACAACGCCACAGAAAGTCCTTATTCTATTACTCAGATCACACCTATCATTAATGTTTGTGTTTTCATATTTGGAGCCACAGCAGTACTTTGGCCTTTGTAGTCTGGGGCTGTTCTGTGGGTTTATCTTTGTCTCAGCTGCACTGAAGGTCAGCTAGCCTGGAGTCAGGTATCATTTCAAGGAATGTCTTGAACATACAAGTAGTTTTTGATCTTGAGAGCACAGAACTTAATGAGCTAATTCTCATAAGCATTTAATTACACTTGTCTTGGGGGAAGTCGTTACACAGATTGCCCAAGCTGGAAGTATTAAAGCAATTTACTTACTCCTTTATCATTTAATGGAAGTACCAGTGCATCATTACATGACAGATCAAACCTGTGAGACCATTTATTTTATTCTATTCTATTCTAGTCTATTCTATTCTATTCTATTCTATTCTATTCTATAAAGATTGGCGCTCACTGAGTAACAGTGTCATTTTTTTCACAAGCTGTTGAGCTTCTGAAAGCCAGCTTATGAGTGACATCACATCAGGATGATCCCACGCTGCTTCAATAATGTTGAGCTCCAAGCTCTGGGGAGGCCAGTCCATGACTGATAGTGTTTCATTGCGTGTTTTTCTATCCACATATGCTTTTACTACACCAGCAGTGTGTGTGGGATCATTGTCATGCAGAAAAATGAAGGCATTGTCAGTCAGACATTTTCCAGATTCTATTGTATAGTGGCTCAAAATCTGATCATACTTTTCTGCATTTTGACAACATCTTCAACACCACTGGCTGAAATCCAGCCCCAAACCATGACAGAGCCTCCACCATGCTTTTACAGCTGTGTGTGGCTGTTACACGCTCACTGTTGTACCTCTCTCCTGACATTCTCTGTACATATCAATGACAATTACAACCAAACATTTAAAATTTGGATCCATTGCTCCACCAGACCTGTTACCACTGATTTTCAGTCCAGTTCTTGTGTAATCTGACCTAATTTAGCCTTTTCTCCCTGTTCCCCTTCTTTATGAATGGCTTCTTGTCATCCACCATTCCACTGAGCCTCATTCTCATGAGGCTTTAGTGAACAGTAGATGGATCAAGTGAAGGACCAGATGCAGCTCTCAGGTCCTGTGTTTTTGCTGTTTCTTAAGGACATGACTTTCAGATACTGTTCCTTCGCTGGAGATAGTTTTGTTAGGCTGCCGATTCTTTTGTCCTTCACTCGTCCAGTTTCGTCAAATTTTATAAGGACACACTGTATACCATGCTGAGATTTGCAAAGTTTTGGGCTAATGGTTCTTTGGGAATCACCTTGTTAGCACAAAAATACTATTTTTAAAATTATATATTATATTGTATATAATTTTATATATTTTATACTGTTTTCTATTTCAAAGTGCTTTCTATCTAACATTCACAGACATTCATACTCCGACGGTTGCATCAGAGAGCAACTTGGGGTTCAGTATCCTTACCCAAGGATACTTTGGCAATATGTAATCTGACTTTTTTGGGGGGTAGATTCAATTAAAGAAATGGGAACAAATATGTTTTGGCAACAGGTTGCTAGTAACTGTAAGTAAGTGACTAAAGATACAATTTCAAATTGGTTCTTTGCTAAGTTGTCTGTTATGTGTAGCCATAACACTGGTTCATCTCTTGAGTTAGGTGCTTTTTTATGGTTGAATGAAGGTGTTAAGTGGCTTCATAAACCAAAAAAATGGTCAGGTACAAGGACTGGACTGAAATTGATTGAAAAATGATAATGCCACTGAGGTCTTTGTGCATCCCCTCTAGACAAGTGAAAATAATTGATTTGTACAAAATACTGCTAAGTGTTGTATTGAAAAACTAGAAATTGTGCATATGGATGATTATACAGTGGTGTGAAAAAGTGTTTGCCCCCTTCCTCATTTCCTGTTTTTTTGCATGTTTGTCACACTTAAGTGTTTCGGAACATCAAACCAATTTAAACAATAGTCAAGGACAACACAAGTAAACACAAAATGCAATTTGTAAATGAAGGTGTTTATTATTAAAGGTGAAAAAAAAATCCAAACCATCATGGCCCTGTGTGAAAAAGTGATTGCCCCCTAAACCTAATAACTGGTTGGGCCACCCTTAGCAGCAACAACTGCAACCAAGCGTTTGCGATAACTTGCAATGAGGCTTTTACAGCGTTCTGGAGGAATTTTGGCCCACTCATCTTTGCAGAATTGTCCTAATTCAGTTACATTAGAGGGTTTTCGAGCATGAACAGCCTTTTTAAGGTCATACCACAACATCTCAATAGGATTCAGGTCAGGACTTTGGCTAGGCCACTCCAAAGTCTTCATTTTGTTTTTCTTCAGCCATTCAGTGGTGGACTTGCTGGTGTGTTTAGGATCATTGTCCTGCTGCAGAACCCAAGTTATTTTCAGCTTGAGTACACGAACAGATGGTCGGACGTTCTCCTTCAGGATCTCTTGGTAGACAGCAGAATTCATAGTTCCATTTATCACAGCAAGTCTTCCAGGTCCTGACGCAGCAAAACAGCCCCAGACCATCACACTACCACCACCATATTTTACTGTTGGTATAATGTTCTTTTTCTGAAATGCAGTGTTCCTTTTACGCCAGATGTAATGGGACACACACCTTCCAAAGAGTTCCACTTTTGTCTCATCGGCCCACAGAATGTTTTCCCAAAAGTCTTGGGGATCATCAAGATGTGTTTTGGAAAAATTGAGATGAGCTTTAATGTTCTTTTTGCTCAGCAGTGGTTTTATCCTTGGAACTCTGCCATGCAGGCCATTTTTGCCCAGTCTTTTTCTGATGGTGGAGGCATGAACGCTGACCTTAACTGAGGCAAGTGAGGCCTGCAGTTCTTTGGACGTTGTTGTGGGGTCTTTTGTGACCTCTTGGATGAGTCGTCGCTGCGCTCTTGGGGTAATTTTGGGTGGCCGGCCACTCCTGGGAAGGTTCACCACTGTTCCATGTCTTCGCCATTTGTGGATAATGGCTCTCACTGTGGTTCGCTGGATTCCCAAAGCTTTGGAAATGGCTTTATAACCCTTTCCAGACTGATATATCTCAATTACTTTCTTTCTCAATTGTTCCTGAATTTCTTTGGATCTCGGCATGATGTGTAGCTTTTAAGGATCTTCTGGTGGGCCTTACTGTGTCAGGCAGCTCCTATTTAAGTGATGTCTTGATTGAGAACAGGTGTGGCAATAATCAGGCCTGGGTGTGGCTAGAGAAATTGAACTCAGGTGTGAAAAACCACAGTTATAGTATGTTTTAACAAGGGGGGCAATCACTTTTTCACACAGGGCCATGATGGTTTGGATTTTTTTTCACCTTTAATAATAAACACCTTCATTTACAAATTACATTTTGTGTTTACTTTTGTTGTCCTTGACTATTGTTTAAATTGGTTTGATGTTCCGAAACACTTAAGTGTGACAAACATGCAAAAAAACAGGAAATGAGGAAGGGGGCAAACACTTTTTCACACCACTGTATATATTTTTTGCAATAATTTTTGTGACAAACCTCATACTGTAAGCAGTCCACAAGAAAATTTTGACCTGCTTTTGAGGTTTTTCTGTACTATTAATCTGTAGTTGCAGTCTGGAGTGTAAGCTGGGAAAATCCAGAGTGACACAGACTTTCGAGGTTTCCTGGAAAGACCCTAACACATCAAAGAGGAGCTCCAGCATGCCTCTGTGGAGCAAACCGTCTAGTAATGACTTCATCTCCATCTGGCCCGCCACCGTGTACAACTCTTACTATTACAACAAGATAGAGTGTTACATAAAAAGAGAGGTTCTGTTTTAATTAACATCAATATTCATGTAATGGCCATAAAGCCAGCCCACATTCCATTTCAAGCTCTTAACGTTATTGCATATTTTAATACATTATCATTGCCACCATCATCATTCTTATTATGATAACTCTAATAATTAGATTTATGACAGAATTATGGTTTTCTTCCCTGAGGGCACATATTTTGTAGCAAACCCAATTTTTCCCAAAGTGTATAATGCTCTCAGTGGTTTCCCCTTCAAAATACAGAGCAGACACTGATAAAGATAAACACACAAACACCCTAGTGTGTCTGCTGCTGTGCCTGTAAAACACTCAATCTGAATTGCATATCCGCCTTGCCACCGAGCTTGTCATAAGCTGTATTAAGAAAAATGGTCACACGGTTTGACATAAATTGGAAAATGACATTTGGAAAATGGGCGCTGCTGTGGAAATTAGAGATATTAAAATTATAAATCAGTGTCTGGAAGTACAGAGGGGTGTGGTGGCTTGCTTTTTCCCTGTTTCACTCTCTCTGTCTTCATCGCTTGCTATTTCTCTCTATTTTTTCTTTCTATCACATGCTTCGTCGTTTGCACTTTCTCTGGAGGCACTGTGGGGTCAGAGCCCAGAAGTAAAAGTGGTTTTAAATGCAGCCACACACGAGGCTCCCCCCCCCCCCCGGGACAATCCCACCCTCTCATCTGGCTCTAAAAGCGGAGGATACTGTGTGTACGTATATTTGTGTGTGATGTATTTGTCTTTGCATGCCTGCTGGAGCAGTATCTCATCGGTTTATAGCGCCGCTCTTTTGCTGTAACCTGCTAATGGATCATCTCTGAGGTGTGATATGTATTATGCAAAAGTTAGGTGTGCTGACACCTTTAAAAACAGACAGCTTCAATCCTCTGTACGCCTCACCTATGCTCCCTCTTTCCTGTCTGTGTGTTGTGCAGAAGGAGGCAAAAGAGGCAGAACAAAGAACAGATTTCTGAGCTACAGGTGGAGCTAGACAGGCCTAAGACACTGCTGGAGGATGAGGAGCAAGTGCTGCAAAGAAAGGTCAGTGGCCCTCCTATTGACTGACGGCACACCCAAATGTGAATACACATACGCTCACGTGACTGTTTTCTTCAGTAGAAAGTAAAGAAATTGCCACTATATAAGCGCTGATGTGTACCTTAACCCTCAGTCAATCATTTCTTTTGGTTGAGCTTAAAGAGAAAAGGCTAGGAGTGCTGTGAGCCTTCAAGCCTTAACCCAAAGACCTCTTCCTTTTAAGAAAATACTAATATTTCTGCCTTAAGAGGAATTGCAGCTGTGTCACCTATAAGTCACTAGTCAGAAGCTCTTTTCATGAGTGGCACATTGAGAAAACTTTAAGCTTTGCGTCCTTGAATGATGGATGTTGCATTCAGCTGTACATTTCTGGACCGCGGTCCAAAATAACGTCCACTGTCAAGAATGTGAAAGATAGGTCACTCATTTAAGAATAATCTCTTCCTCAGACCTGCATTATTTTCCCCTAAATAACATCTGACAGTGTGCTTCACTCTTTCCAGTATTAAATTTAACTTGACTTGAAATGTCAAGTCAGCATTATATGTTGTTTCCTATTAAAACTCCTTATCTGCAGTCAGCCCGGCTTTATTTTCTTAAAACAGTGGGCCCTTTAATGTCAGGAAGGAACTGGTGGCTAATGTTCATTAGCCCCTCGCTGTTCTGTATTACAGAGACGGACAAATTTGCATGAGCGTTATCTCAGCACTCCATCCTGCACACCCCGCTTGTCTGTACTTCACCACTACACAGCAAACCGCCACCCTCATCTTCAATATTTCACCACTTTATTTACTTTGAATTTCACTTGCACTCTTGATCCTATTATTGAAATATTAAAGGGGGTACTCTTGAGGAGGTCAAGTAACGAGAAGAGGCACTTTATTTTTGTAGAGTAAGGTGCCTTTCACTGTAGTTAAGAGGAGAGAGTACGTATGAAGGGACCGTGTCCCTGCCTCCGCCACTTGTTAAATCAAGAAAAGCCTTGGTAACAAATGAATTGCTGAAAAGGCTCAAAGTCTGTCACTAGGTTCTGCTAATGATGAGCCTCAAACTTTGAAATAATAAAATATATAAATGGAAAGTTTGCATGTGTCTCTTTGAGTGTCTGGCCCAGTTTTGTGGCACACACAAAGAAATTAAGACATTTAAGGAGTGCTTGGTGAAGGGCAAGGTCTGGTCCTCAGATTTTGAGCATTAGGAAACACCTGTTCACAGACACACTGAGTGATTGTCACCCTAATGGGTGACTGATCTGGCCATGATAGAAATTCTCTCTTAAATTCATCTCAGTAGCTTTTAACATTCACAGAGCAAGTTTTCAGGAACTTCTCCATTTTTATCCCATAATTGTGGCCAAAAATGAAATGGACTTAACTGCCCTTATTTAAAAAAAGTAAGCCAGATCTGTGCTGGCCTTACAAAGGGAGATGGTAAGTAGGAGGACTGCCTGTTTTGTATTGAAAAGGAGGCTTATTATGTATCTAACTATCATAGCACAGCTAAGGGCAGGAATGGTTAAGGAGTTCTTCAGGCCCACGCTGGATCACCACGTGTGAGGTGCATAACTGGAGGCAAGTGTTGAGCTCTGAGATGATGTGTTTTTACAACACAGTCTTGCCGTGCTTTGGGATGGCAATAAACCACGGCCTTCAAAGCACAGCCAAGCGCCACTTACTGCTGAGTGCTTCTCTGGTGGTTGGACGAGATTACTCTCAAAACAAAGTGCGGACAGGTTGATTAATAGAAGGGTCTGCAGAGGTGTGTGCCGCAGTATATTTTCACACCCAGCAAACACTCGTTCGTTTCATTCGCATGGACTTTTATGGGCTGATCCTGTCACTGTGCGAGTTTGTCACTTCATAAAAATGACCCCCCTCTCTGAGTGTCTTTTAGTGAAAACTTATCAGACCTCTTACAGACGTGTTGTTTTAATGTCACGGGAGCACACTGTGACTTGAGGGCAGCACAGTTCACAGACCATGTTAGTCTATAGAAAGGCTGGAGACACATCTAAACAGCTGCATTGAGTATTCTGTACATCTTTGGACAAATTGATGGGAATGTGAATCCGATAAATAAATAATACTACTGCTCTTTTATTTTACTTTTCTGATTATTGATTATTGCTGCACGTTTAATGATTGTCACTGTTCCTTCATGCCTTCAGGTTTCTCAGCCCAACTTTTGCTAGAATGAGAAAGATGACCATGACCTACAAATGAATAGGATTAGGAGGAATAAACAATAAATATCTCTTGCATTGACTTGTCTCTGCAATGGTCCTAAACCTTAGGGCCCAGGGCTGCAGGGACCTGTTAAGAGACAGCGATGAGACCATGAGAGGAAGAGACGGAAAGGAGATAACAACAAGGCAGAGCCTTCAGTCTGGCTGAGATGGGCATTGTGGTAATGCAATAACAAAGAGTAGACTCAGGGTGATTGCAGTCAGGGGGTGGAAGGAGGAGAGCGTGTGGCAGCGTGTTGTGCGGTCACCCCTTCATCACATCAGATCACAGGGTTGTAATTAACTTCAGCAACGCTTCAGCCTGCAATCAGCAGAACCATGGAGAAAATTAGATTTTTTTTTCCCTCTGTGGCATTCAAAAGTGTGGTGTTAAAATGCATATTAGCCTTGTGTTTTTAATTAACAGTTTGTGCTTAGGAAGCATGTTAACAGTATCCCTTAATGAGCTTTGTAGAAACAAGGACAAAGGCCATCCTCCCACCGTGTTTGCTGATGTGCTGTTCTTTATTCTGATACATTAAGATCAGTAGTCATTCTTTAAATCCTCATTCAGTTTTGCTTCCACATAATTCCCACCTTTGCCACTTTTCCTGTTGAGTAGGACAACAGAAAAAGTGACTTACTTTACTGGTTGCATTTGTTACTCATTTACTTAGTTTATATCCTCACACCATTCATTTTTTTTAACTGATATCTTTTTACATACACCTGCAATGTAAGCATATTTTCAGTTTTGTGACTTTAACAAACTTCACAGAATTGTTAGGAAACTCTAGACATGTTCTTATGAAACATAAGCTGCATAGCAAAAAATGTAATCACAAGGTCAGCTCGCTTGTTTTTCCTTGAAGGCCACAAGTTGCATCCGAGAGCTTTCCAAAGCAGTTAAGTGTAGCTCGCTGTAAGATATTTCTGTCAGACGGATTTTTCCAAGGTCACTAATTTACCGCCAAAAGTAGTGTTTATTATCTTGCACTAGTTTTGCAGGAACATCTGGCTGTTATATTTATCTGATCAGTTCTTTCAAACGAGTGATTAATCGCCTTCGTGACGACAACAACACATCTGTGCGTTGGGTTCTCATTCCGTATCTCACATCAGCTTTTTGTACCACGCACACATTTGTTGTGCTCTCCAGTGAATCGGTGTGCTGTGGATTGGATTCATTTGGAAATGCCTTTACAAACAAGGCTTTTTCCAAGCAAGTATAGAACCATTACCATAGAACCACAGAACCATTACGCTCACCATAAAGTGCGTCCTCTGATGCGAGTCTCTCTAACTTAATTGAATTCATATAAATCAATGATGAGTTATCCTAGAAAAACTTTGTCAATAATTGAAAATGACTTTTTTAAATGTCCAGATATTTCATTACCTGTTCACTTTGTTACCATTTATCTTGGAATATGTAGACATTTTTTTCCTTCCTTGGTACTTGGAAGATTTTTATTTTTTTCTTTTAACAGCCTTCTGAAATCTTGGAGATCCTATCCAGGTCCTTTTTTTCTTTTTATTTCGCCCTACAGCTGATTGGTCAGTTATTTGTTTTCCACAGTGTCCTTGTGTGTTGTAAATGGGACAGGCCTGTCACTTCAATGCTGAGAAGATGTTTTGAGTTCCATGAAAGATTTTTATTTATATAATTTTGCTTAAAGCAGAGCGGTGAATAATGCATCTCAACCTGCTACATGTACTGTTTTTATCATTAGCATGCAGCCCAAGTTATCTGCGGAATACTTATGAGTACTGGTGAAATGTTTGTGATGTTATTTATTTATGTTGCTCCTTTCAATTATTCATTTGTTTATTTATTCATGGAAGAACTAACTGAAATTGGAAAATTCATTTTTGCTGAAGGGCACTTGGCCCCACTCTATCCCTGCCCTACACAAAGGGAAAGGAGGGGCTTGCACATCAGGCTTGTTAGTAATTGCTTTATGTGGTGTTCCCTTGGACTCTCCAGAGGAAGTCATTTTCATGCAAGCAGACAGAAAGAGATAGAAAGGAAGTGAGACAAGTAAGTGAAAGCTAAAAGGTGGAAAGAGCATCAGAAACACAAGAGAAAGAGAACCCCCCCCCCCCCCAAAACATAGCTTGTTCAGACAGCTGAGATAATTTAACATACAGTGATAGGTGAAGAAATCAAATTTTATGAACACCCTGACAAGACTCCACAGGTTGGATTCGAGGCAGAGGTTCAGGTAGAGAAAGAACATAATAGGCTGTGTTTGCCCCTGGTTGTATTCGTGCTTTCACGGTTTCCTGGCCTCTCAGTATTATTGTGTGCTCACTGTGTTTTCTTTAATTATATGGAGTGGGATTTTGTTCAATTTCACAGTTGCACAAACATGCAGCAATTATTCCTGATAAGTGATAACGAATCACTGAACATTAAATAAGTGTGTTCTTGTGTGTGGGCAAGCAGGCACGCGTGTTTGCGCCTCTGTGCCACGGACTTGAGCTACGTGTCACAAACTGCTCATGGACACAGAATTCCAATTAGCGTTAAAATATAACAAGAACAACTGTTCTGCATGGGTGCATTCATAATCTTATCCATAATCATATCAATATTCACTGATCACTTGTTCATTCTGACACCATCGTGTCCCCGAATCATCTGTTTGTATGTTTGTAGCTGGAAGAGCAAACGGTGCAGGAGTCTGCGCTGAACGTGGAGGTGTTAATGCTGCAAATGGAGGTGTTGAAGCTCCAGACTAGTCAAAAACTGGAGAGGCTCCACCAGGAAAGGCACTGTGGTGTCTTAGAGGTTTCAGGTCACTACACATATGCATATACTGTAGCTGCTCTGAGAACTACCTCATTATTTGTGTATGGGTTCTGTCTTTTTTGTTTCGTGGTTTGCAGAGATACATTGACATTAAAACAAATTCATCACCAAAGTAGAATTAGTCATTTTGGCTCTATTGGAGAAGACTTAACTACGAATGTTTCTCAGTTTCTATCCTATCTGTGAGCTGTCCTACTGTTGAGTTTTATACTTGCTTTGCAGTTTTGCAGTTTGGGCCATAGTTATTTTTTTAAATGACAGTTTTAGTAATTTTGACTGAAAAGCAGCTCTATTGTGTTGAGATCAGATGACTGACTTGGCCGTTGAAGTACATCCTTTTCTTTGGGCTGCTTTCGCTGTATGTTTTGGGTCATTATCCATTTGTACTGTGATGTGCTGTCTGATCAGTTTTGCAGCATTTGGCTGAATCTGAGCAGAGAGTATAGCCCCGTACACTTCAAAATTCATTCTGCTGCTTCTGTCACGAGTCATGTCATCAAACACTGGTGACCTGGTTCCACTGGCAGCCACGCATGCCCATTCGATAACATTGCCTCCACCATGTTTGACAAATGATGTGATCATGAGCAGCTTCTCTCCTTTACCATACTTTTCTCTTCCCATCATTCCAGTACAAGTTAATCTGGGTTTTATCTTTCCAAATATTTTTTTTCCTGAACTGTGTAGCTCTTTTAGATTTTGTCTGGCAAAATCTAATATGACCTCCTTGTTATTCAGTGTAACCAGTGGTTTGCATCTTGTTATAAACCCTGTGTATTTCCATTCATGAAGGCATTTCTTGATTGTAGACTTGGACAATAATAAATCTACCTCCTCTAAAGTGTTTTACTACCATATCACATGTTAAACATAGTGGAGGGAGTTTTATGGCATTAGAATGTATGGTTTGCCTAAGGAAGCAGGTCACTAGTGTTTATTGATGATGCCATTGCTGATAGAAACAGCAGGATGAATTCTGAAGTGTACAGGACTATACTCTCTGCTCAGATTCAGACAATGCTGCCGAACTGACTGTACAGTGCAAATTGATAATGACCCAAAGCATACTGCAAAAGTAACCCAAGAGTTTCTCAAGGCAAAGAAATGGGATATTCTTCAATGGTCAGGACAGTCACCTGATTACAACCCAATAGATCTGCTTTTCAGTTATTAAATACAAAGCTAGAGGCAGAGAGACCCACAAACAAGCAGCAACTGCTGCAATAACTGTAACTGTATGAATACTTGTCTCTGTATATGGACAGTTTTTTTGTGTGTGTGTGTTCACATGGTCATATGACCCATTGTTAGTGTGAAAATATCTATTATAGCCAGATACTAACTAAAATTATTCTTTATGAATGAGCAAATGTGGGTGGAATCTGCCATCCAGCCAAGACAACATTTGCCATACAGCCTTAGTCTAATGATTACTGTTAAGGATGCAGAAGGAGTGGACTGCATGAGGCTGGTCAGGCATGTCACACTCTTTTCTCTGAGGTATCAGCAAACTAACTACAACCATGGAATGACAATTTGTATCATTTAATTAAAGCACGCTCCTCTTCACACAGTTCATTTATTTTAATAATGTTTATACACCTTGATTGTTTCACAATATATATTTTTTAATTAGCTCGGATTGATTAAATTGCATTGATTCTGTATCCTTATTAAAATAACCCCCCGCCACTCTCCTTCCTTGTTTTTCATAATTAATGGTGCAAAGTGGGGCTTTGACAGTGCTGCATATTTTTATAATCAAGAATTATTTATTGTGGTGGCTGTCAAAGACTAACACACTGACAGGCATTTTAAGAGTTTGTGGAGGTGTGGCGGTGCCTTGTGTGGTCATAGAAAATAAACAACAGTGACATAAACCACCAGAAGATGAGAAATTCCGCACATGACATGTGTTTTCTTTTGTCTTGAGTTCAGATCAAACCTACTTATATGCAGCCAGCACTCACCTTGGCTCTTAGGCCCACTGCATGTTAAATATGGGCCTGCACACATGCAGACACATGAGTGCATGCGTGTGCCTGCTTGTACAGAATCTCATTCCAAACCCAGCGCTCTTTTTAATTTTGATTGATGACTCTGTTTATCTTTGGAATAATTCCCTCCCCCCACCTCTTCAGCATCTTCACTCCATCCACATTGTAGACCCTCTCCTCATCACCCCCCTAGTATGAAAATGATATTAGAAACAAAATGAGATTTGAAATTTTGTGTTTGACAAGCAGCTTGATGAAAGGGTTTCATAGCCAGGCTTAATCCATGGAAATTTTATGCTAATAATACTGCCGGCCAAGCAATCTAGTTGAAAATTAATCAGGGGGCTAGATAGAGGAGAGGAGAGGAGAGGAGAGGAGAGGAGAGGAGGAGAGGAGAGGAGAGGAGAGGAGAGGAGAGGAGAGGAGAGGAGAGGAGAGGAGAGGAGAGGAGAGGAGAGGAGAGGAGAGGAGGTTGCTCCATAAACACCCCCTTCTCCTCACCCTCATTCCCTCTCTCCACCTCTGAATCTCATCAGAAATAGCCATGGGGTGTTGTCTTTGTGATGAGGTAGGGAAAGAAATAGGGAGTCAGAAAATTACACTGTAGCTTAGTACTGATTGATGCAGTAATGTTTGCAGTAATGTATGCAGCCATGCAGCGAGCCACCTTATTATGGATTAGACCTCTTCCCTTCCTCAGCAGTCCCCTCCTGCATTACAGAGGACATGCACACAGCGTCAGAAACACACACACACCTACACACACACCTACACACACACACACACACACACACACACACACACACACACACACACACACACACACACATACACACACACACACACACACACACACACACACACACACACACACACACACACACATGCATACACACACCTCTTTAGCCGCATCTGTTCTGCTTTTATTATTCTGTTTATCCTATGCAGCCCTCAGTGGTAACTTTTTTTTTTTTGCATGTATCATTTTCTTTGTGTGTCTAAATGGTGATTCAGCCTCAGTGCGTTTGTTCTTTCCCCTGTCTTGTCACACTTTCACGAACAAACACACACACATCCACTCCTTGCCTCCCTGTATTTATTACTCTTTCTCTATAAGCCCTAGGAGTCATCATTAGAGTGAGTCACTAATGAAGTCATTATCAAATTTCGCTCGTTTAAAACAACACAATTAGTACTGATGCTTTAATGATGTTTGCAAGTTAAATGCAAACTAATCGCTTTTTTCCCCCATTTCTCTGTCTCATTTCCTCTCTCCTGGCTTGCTGCTCAGTTGGAATAAAGAGAGTAAATGAATCACTGAAGGGTTTCATGGATGTGGGTGTTTGTGGGCGCATTTTTCTCGACCATGTTACGAGTCTGTGTGATTTATTATTTTTACCCCAAGAGACATCTGTTACACCATTCCTTATTTTTGTAATGCATCATCAGCCAGAGGAAAAACAATATTATCCAGTCTGGGATATTGTACTCTGGAGTCTAATAATCTAATGTACACTAGTGCCGGTGTCATTAAAGTGGCAGCGGAGCTGTAGGAAGATGGTAGGTACACATCTGTCTCTCTCTGAAACCCCACTGGTGCTTGAATTCTGTCCCACCAGCTGCATCAATGCAAAACACACACATACAGGAGTATAACACACACTCACACATGCAGTCCCATAGGTTTTTCTATTGGAGCTGTGGTGATCCTACCAGCAGGAGGTGGAAAGGGGAAGCAGATAGTGAGCTACACCCTAGACACTTTGCTACAATAAGAAGCCCGTGGTAGCACAGTTCTATTCAAGTGTGGAGAACACAGATAAGCCCCTTTTCTACGGCCTGTTCAAGGTGGGGTAGTTGCACCTTCATGCGCTGGTCTGTGTTTAGAAAAGTAAGGAGACAGAATCAAGCAGCACTGTTGTTTCACATATCTGCCAGCAGAGAGATGGACGCTGTGTTACAGGTCATGTCTCTGATTCTGGCATGCCAGTATGCTGTCTCACACACAGGAGTGACAATATGAACAAGCAAAATTGCCTTAATGGTGGAGTGCATTATAGTAGCGATCATTGTGTGAATGGGACTGGAGACTACGTAGACTACCTGATAGCTTGGTGACTGATACAGACAGATACACAGACTGAATGCGTTAAACTGTTTCTGTTCAGTGCAGAGTAATATGTGGCCCTGACAAAAGTGTGCAAGGACAGACTTGTCTATTTTCAGCAGCCTGTACGTTAGTTAAACCCTAGTTGACCTCTGTGCCCCTCTCACTCACAGAGAAAAGCCATATGCAGGCTCTAGAGAAAGACAGGAGACACAGATGCTATAAAGTTCCCTGGCGCTGTAAAGCTCTACAAATGCCAGTCTTGCATGTATCAAGGTATCCTTTTGTTCTCAAGGACCCATTGATGTGCCATAATACTCAGGTTGCGTCTGCAATGTGAAGAGCAACACACCATGCATTGGTCACAGTATGCTGTTCTGTTTCTGCAAACAGAACTGCTTGTTGTCCAAAGTAATATTTTTTCTTCCATGCCCAGTGAAATCTATTTTTCATTTGCTGTTGAAAGTCTCCTCCTGTCAATATGCATATATCTGTAAGCATCATATACTGCCTCCAGGTTTAATATTAGCTTTCAACTTTCATTAAGGGCATATTAAACAAGAAAAATAAAACATTAAAAATCTTAACATTCAAGTATATTACCAGTTGAATTTCTGCCTCAAAACAAACTGTAGAATCCCAGCTCTTAAAAGTTAATGCTTTGAAATGGACAGTTTCATGAATGGTTGTGGTTTTGCTTAAAACGTTATTGCACTGTGTGTGTAAGGGTCAGTATAATGACTCGCAGAGAGAGCTGAACAGAAGCTGCGTGTAAAGGCCGAAGCTTGAGGTGGCCTTTGGAATCTTTCCCGAGACAGATGCAGCTAGATCAGTAAATATTTAGACAATAAGAAAAAAGTGTGATTTTGCCTCTGTACAATACCACAGTGGATTTTAAATCAAACAGTAAGGATGTGATTGAAGTGCAGACTTTCAGCTTTAATTCAAGGGGTTAAAAAAGCATTTGTATTAATTTTTCCATTTTTAGAGGCTCAAAACTAACTGGATAAATGAATAGCATTTTAATCATAAGATTCTTTTGATTCTTGAAAATCCTTTGCAGTCAATGACAGAAGTCTAGAAGGCACGAACAGGTCTTTATTGCAGCAGCCTTCGGTTGCTGCTTGCTTGTAGGTCTTTATACATTCAGTAAAAAAAAAAAGCATATTCTGCTGGGTTCAGACCTCATCCTGCTGCTTCTGTCAGCAGTTACATCATCAGTAAACACTAGTGAGCCAGTTCCACTGGCAGCCTTACGTGAATTTGATATAACCATGTTTGACGGATGATATGGTATGCTTTGGACCATGAGCTGTTTCTCTCCTTAACTCACGAGACAATACTGCAATTTTAAACATTTTGCAATATGTATTTTCAACTGCAAATTATGTCCCCAAAGCTAAATTTTGTCAATATCTGTTTTATGAATTAAGATGATGTTCTCTCACGTCAGTCATTTTTATTGCTGCAAAATGAGATTGTCAAGCAGACAGACTGACATTAAAACCTGTCGTGAATGTTTGACGTGCACCTGACAAACAGAACTGTTTGTATTACCGTCTAGTTCATCTTAATTGAATTCAAAAATGTGGACTACTATTCCAGGAATTTTGACTGTCAGACAGCGGTCACCAGTCCTCTTAGATAATGAGCTTTCTACTGTACTCAGTCTTTCTCTCAGTTCATGTAAGAAAATATTTATATTTGATGTCCCTGTAGCTATATAATATTGAACATACTGCAATACTATCCTGTATCAATTTATTTTGGCATTCGGTGCATTCTATCTTTTTAAGAATGAACCAGGTTATTGATTTGCACACCCCTAATGTTTTTGCAATACTTTGGTAGTTTTTCCCCTCAGACTGGCCTCCCTCGCTTATATCAACGTCTCTTTCACCTTCATACTGAGATTTCTAGGAATGGAATCAAATCCAATTCTTTTATCTGCTTCATTCGTAGTGGAATAAGAAAGGAGCGGGCCTCGCCCGGTCATGAAACTGCTTGTCAGTCAATTGTCCACTTGCTGTAGATGCTCAAGCTTGTGATCTACTCCTTTTACAGACGACATCAGAAAGACAACCTCACTAAGTGCCTTTGCTGATTTTTATTGATTGCAGTCATAACTGCCATAGAGTGGAAAATGTAGCAAGGAAATGTTGAACTATTAAAAGAGCACAGGTCATCAAACAAGGCAACAGAGAAGTCTTCAGAGTATGGGAGATAAATTCAGGGTGGTGATATATTACAGAAAGGCTTCGGGCTACATGGTTCAGCCAGTGAAAAGGATGAAACAACAAAAGAAATGTAGTTAAAAAGTCAGGAAAAGGGATGGAATGTTGTTTTGATGGGTGACGAGTTAAACTGCATGTGCTTCGTGCATATGAGCGATTGAGACTGAACGCTCACCTGCAGGGTTTTCTGTGCATACATTTGTATGCATCACTGGCTTTATCTACTGTGAGAGTATGTGCACATACACAAGCCTGAACTGAGATGAGGACGGATCATCTCAGAGCACGGATGGTCTGAAGTGGAAAGTCATGCTGCGGGAGAAAGATGTGCGATAAATAATGGGTGTTGGCACCCAGTAGAGACCAGTAGGAGAGAGGATGGAGGTGGCTAAAGGTCCGATTTGGAGCTCACCTCCATCAGTGATTGAAGTGTGGAGTCGCTGCTCCCCTACTTATTTTCACAGTCGTTTTCTTCTAAACCATAAGTCCAGTTAATAAACAGAAAAAGTCCTCAGTCCTGGTCCTCCAATCACAACACTCCCTGTAAGAATGATATCTCCAAATATCTCCATCATACACATGATTAGGAATGCCAAAACTTTGTGTGACTGAACTGTTCTCCTATTACTTACAGCCATCACAGACAGTTAATCAGTTGTCAGTCTCAGGTATGTTTCAATAATTCCTGTATGTTCTGTTATCACAAAGACTGCTGAAGGCCCTGCACATACATTGTATGAAAGTAGACCTAACCAAGTGGATCTGTCTTTAAGGCAACTTCATTAGATTTAAGGGACTCTGAACGTGGCGTGGTTGTTGGTGTCAGAAGGACTGGTCTGAGTATTTCAGAAACTGCTTAATCTGCTGGGGATTTCCAAATAACCATGTTTAGAGTTTACATAAAATGATCCAAAAAAGAGAAAATATCCAGTGAGCTGCCGTTCTCTGGGTGAAAATACCTTGTTGATGCCAAAGTTCAGAGCTGCTGATCAGGCTGCTTTGAGCTGCTAGGAAGGCAGCAATAACTCAAATGCAGAATATGCAGAATACCATCACTGATTGCGCAAAGGATACTGGCTCACAGGCTCACCAATATTGGACAATAGAAGGCTGGAAAAAGGTTGCCTGGTCTGATGAGTTCTCCAGTTCCAACATTCAGATGCTAGGGACAGTTTGGCATAAACAAAATGAAACAAGATGAAAGCATGGCTCCATCCTGCCTTGTATCAATAGTTCAGCTGGGTGGTGATGGTGTAATAGTATGGGAGAGATTTTTCTTAGCACCATCTTAGTACCAATTGAGCATTATAGAAACACCACAATCTACACAGTATTATTGCTGACCACGTCCATCCCTTAATGACCACAGTGTACCATCTTCTGAAGGCTGCCTCCAGGAGGGGTACGTGCCATGTCACAAAGCTCAAATCATTTCAAACAGGTTTCTTGAATATGACAGTGCGTTCACTGTATTCAAAGGGCCTCCACAGTAACCAGATCGCAATCCAGTGGCGCACCTTTGGGTGGAACACAACGATACTCATCATGATTCTTGTACCATAGATATCTATAATGTGTCTGATTTCCTTTTGTAGTCTTCATGTAGTCAGCTCTTTTTAACAATCCAGAATTCTTTTTTTATATTGAGAAACATCCGAATGACTGGTTGCTTTTTAATCATCATTTTTATACTGTTGTCCAACAATTGTTTTTATATCACAAATAACGAGGACCGAATGCTCTTCTGTGCAAAATAAAGGTGGTTTGTGCCCATCACTGGGAACGGCCCTCAGCATTTTAAGTCCATGCCCACAGCAGTGACTAATTGTTTGTTGTGTCAGTGCTCGTCGTGCCCGTTTGCCTTTAATGGAGTGTAGTGTGGTGATCCATCAGGCTGTCGAGCAAGCCCCGTGTCAGTTGAAGTGGCTGTGTGTCAGTGGGGCGAGCATACTGTGCAGATGTGATTTACTGCCCTGCTTGTTGCGCCGCCTTGTGCTTCTGCTCATAGCCATGCAGCGCAGCCCATTCCTCTCCTCTTCTTTGCTTTCCTCTCCTCTCACCTCAGATTGATTACCAGCACAACTGCCTCATGACACTCGCCATCTTCTGGCAACCTTTTAGTGCCATTTTATAGATGGTTAGCACACCTCATTTGGCTATTTATACATCTGTAAGTGGCCATGAAATATAGATTTGTCTTGATGGGTGTCAACATCGGAGCTGTGGAAGCAGAGCTCGGTGACACCTCGTTATTTTAATGGTGTGAGATGAAGAGGCCGCATGACAGGAGTAATTTTCATACACGGTTAAATGATACTGTTTTTATTTTCATTTAATGTTTGCAGTCATATTTTACTCAGTGCAATAAGACTCTTTTCTTGCAGTATTTAGTTGGTGCTAACAGGTGTAAAGATGATGAGGCTGGGAGGCAACCAAGGATGCAAAGGAGCACACACACAAAGTTAAAAAAAATCTACATATACTCTATGTGAACCGTGAGGTGGTTAACAGTAACATGTGACCTGTCATACATGCACATGCACACATGTATTTCAGCCCATTCAGGCAAGGTCTCATAGATAATTAGGTGCTGGCACCCACTCAGTGTGGTGTGATGGTTAATTGAATAGTTAACACATCAGAAGCAGGCCTGTGCAGATTGAAGGTGACACCTGTCAGAAACCTGTTCTCTCCCTACCCAGGACATTTCCTGCTCTGCCTGATACATATGTCATCTTTGTGGAAATACCAAATTAGGGGCAGGCAACTGAGTGAGTGCAGTTCAGCAGGTGTGGAGATAGCTTGGGGGTGGAAGAAGGAAGGCGCTTCTCGGCTCTGTCCTTCAAGAGAATTTGTAAAGCTCAGGGCACCTGTCCTCACTTCACCTCAGGCCATTTCCATGGTTATGTGACAGTAAAGTGACAGCTCTTTGTGTTTGTGTGTGTGTGCGTGCATGTGTACGCAGGCTTTCCCCCAGAAGTGTGCTCAAGGCATCCAGGAGTGGAGTACACATCGTGCAAACGTGGGGCAACCTGAGTGGAGGTGTCCAGATTCAAGTAGCTCAAAGACAGCTGTCTGGCAAGTAGACTGACATTTGCAAAAAAAAAAAAAAAAAAATGGTTCTTATCAAACTATACTTTCTGTCCACACAAATTGTAAGATTGTAAGAGGTTACATACGTTTTCATCCATTTCTAGAGCTGTGGCACCTTCAAGAGGAAAGGGGATCAGCTGCAGTCAAAAAGAGGTAACAGTTGTAGATGAGGGGGTTACCACAAGGAGCAATAATCCAACCAATGGCACAGGTATCAGCTGGGACCTTCCCTGCAAATGAATTGAGCAATTAAGTCTCACACACACACATACTCTGACACACTATACTCATTACGTCCTCTTATTTACTCTACAGGAGCACAGTGTATGGACTGCAGGAGAAGACAGATGGATCTGTTGAACATGGAGTTTCTATAGAAAGGGGCTATGAATGCAAAGCAGCAAAGACAAGGAGACATGCAGCCTGATTAGCAGCACTCCATTGATGCAACACACAGTGACACAGTATTTCCTCCTCTCAACCCACGTGCTGAGGTTGACACAGAAGCTCAGATAAGACCCCTGCAAAGACTCGGGTCAGTAAAAGCAGTGCAGCTGGTTTCTCTGTCTGATTGAGGAAGTGTTGACATATAGTTCCCAGCAGTTTGTGTGAAACTTGCAATGGTCCAAGACAGTGTGTGTTTACTCATATTTACTCAAATTACATACCTCCAGATGCAAGGAGTGCACATGGGGGAAAAAAACACATGCAAAGAAGAAAATACAAATAAGGACTCTTAAGCTTCAGAAAAAGCTGCCATCAAACAAAAAAACTGAATTATTTCAAAAAGTAAACGTACCTGCAGGGGGGTCTGTATAATGCAGTTGGGTGAATACTTTGTAAAGACTTTGGGAGTCAACCTTTTAAGTGTTATCCAGGGAATGTATCCTGCAGTGACAAATGTGTATCTGGAATATGTGTTTGTGTGAAAGAGTCTATACATTCATTTTTGTATACATTTCTTTTGTAGATGTGTCTTTAAAATGGCTGTCATGGATATATCCACCCAAGGACTTGTTTGACAGATGGAGAGGACTTTGTTGTCAGTAGGTGGGCATCAACAGCCACAGGAGGAGCTGGCAGAGGTTACAACCCCTGAGTAGCTCCAGGGCATTAACTGCAAAGCTGCAGGTATGCTGTATTCCATGCTATATTACCATAAGATTAAATCTAAATTATATCTTATTATTATTCCTAATTAGAAAGAACAGCATCATGAAATTATCTTTCCATAAACTGCTTAAGGGTTCTACTGTAGATCTCACAGACCTGTGGCAGACAGTTGTGTTAGTACTGTTCTCCACCCCCCCCCACCCCCCCATTCATCCCATTCCACACCATCCATGTGTGGGCCGATCACTCAATAGGCGGATCATTTCAGGTCGGAGGCCCCGTGTGAAATCAGATGTTTAACTGGCCAGCTGAAGTGGGACAGGAGCATCTTAACCACCACCTTGCCAAAGGTCTCGTGTTCAGTCAACCGATGGGGCTGCTGTGAGTATGCTCGCCACCTGCCAATAGGCATTAAGAAGGATTTAGTAATTAAGTGATAGGCTGAGGACTAAATTGGGTGTTTGTGGGCTGGCGAGCCACCCCAAGGTCCCTACAGCCATGCAGATAGGGGATTCTAATTGCCAGGAATATTGATCAGCTCGGCGGGGGGGCGCACAGGGAATTCACTAGCCATCGATTAGCTGTTACTTCACCTCGCTTGTCAATGGAAGACAGGGAGGTGAGCACTGGAAAAGCTCCAGGCTTTTCCCAGAGTATCCTTCACCACCAGTAGCTCCTGACACATGTGTGTGTGGTCAGTGACACAGCATATTGTGCACATTCAGTTCTCTCTAAACTACTCCATAGCTGTAAGTGATATCTCATAGGAAATCTAGAAGTAAAGCTGGAAACAGAAACAGACTCACTAGCCTTTTCCTTAAAATTAGCCTCTGTTGTGTTTGTAAGGGGTCCTACCTGTCTTTGTGGTCCTAATGTTGGAGGAAGAGAGAGCACTGAGTTTGCCTACCCCTGGATATTTAATTTGTTTCTTCGCCTGGTAAAGAGACCCTGGTCGGAGCTCTTACACATACTTTTTTGATTATGGCTCTATCCCCTCAGCTCCAGTGACTCGTCACCAACACAAAATAACATGTGCTCAGTACAAAACATCATGATGGGAAGAATTAAAGTAAAGAAATAAATAAAACCTCTCACTAAAGTTTTAAACCTTTCCTGTTCTCTCTCTCTCTCTCTCACACACACTCACTCACTCACACACACGCACACACACGCACACACACACACTGCTCTGTATTGATTTAGTTCCATGCATGACATACAGCACTTTAATTCCCGTGGCTCGGCTGAATAGAGAAGAAATCAATTAAGAGACGTGTGAAAGAAGTTAATTTTAAGATCTTGATTTGTAAGTGTTCAGTGAACTTTGGCTTACTGTTCAAAGGAAATTATTATTGTCATTAGTTTGGAAAATTTGCAGTGAATGTCAGTGCCCTAACCCTAAAAGTATGGTCGCACTCCCATTCAAAATATTTTTGCTCCATCACAGATCGGGCAGGTTCCAGCTTACATTTCCAGTTCTGGTGGATTGGCATGTTATTTAATTGTGATGGATCATTTGTGCTTATCCAGTGATAATATTAATCCCCCGTGTATAAAAATGGAAAAGCTCTTATGTTTGCCTACCATTTTGTTAGATATAACAAGACGACAATCTGTACAGCTGCTTTAATATATGGTTTACAGTCTGGGATCCCTGCAATCAAGGTTTATTAAAGTCACATCAGAACCAGAACCAACTGCAAAGCAATTTCAGTGAAAGACAGTACCCTTAAACAACAACACTGTCAAGTTTGTTTTAAAGGAAATAGTACCAGCACTGTCGCAGGGGGGCTGGAGCCTATACCGGCTCTCATAGGGCAAAAGGTGGGGTGCACATTGGACAGATCACCAGTCTATCACAGGCAACCTGTGATAGACTAAATTTGAACAATTTAACAAATAATTCACTCTAATTTCATCTGATAGACATGACGAATAATGATGCATACTATAATCAGTATGACAGAGAACCAATCGCAGTGTGGCGTGGCACTCATGAGAATCAAATCAACCTGCAGTTTGTTATGGGACGCTCTTTGGCAATCCACTCTGCTGCTGACATTTATGTAACTTGAGTCAACAAACATTTTTTGGCATTTGGTTTTTTGACATAGTTTAGTTTTTCTAAGCACTCTCAGGTAGTCTTTTATGTCCTGTGCTGAAATCAACTGCAGAAACGGAAGCAGTGAGGTTTGCTGCCCAGCAGTCTCTAGCCTGAGTCATTTAGAGCCTATTACAAAGCATCAATATATTGATTGAAGCAAGTGTCTCAGTGTACTGCTCTGTAAACACACAGTTGGTCTGGCTGTGCATGTTTTATCAGCTTGAATCTTATCAGGATTTAAATCTTTTTCCTCTTCTGTTCCATTAATTGTGGCAATATTGGCTTTTGAACCAAAGATTTGAATCACTCTACCTTTGATTTTTGTTTACAGTGTTTAGTATTGGGTTTCATTTCAGGAATATTTGCATTTTTCCCCCCACTTCCAGTCCATTTCCTTTTGATTTTTAGTCTTTAATTCCAAATGTTATTGCTAAATTTAAAGTATGCCTTGTGTATTAAAAACAAACCAGGCAACAGGAATAACAGGTCAGAATGATCACTAAAATGGGACAGAGGGGTAAAGGAAGAGGACAGAGAGTGACTTCAGGGTCTTGACAAGATGCTCCTATAATCCTGTGTGCTGTCTTGAGGGAATTACCAAGTTTTTGTTTGCTAAAGCTGCATCCACACTGGAAGCAATTCACAGCAACAAGGCAACCAGCCACCAAAAAAACTGAATGACATTTAGTGACTTCAAGTGTCTGCAATGAAATAACTGCTGGCGACATGAAGTAGGCGGGACGCAAGATAAACTTTTCTCAACTTCCAGGCACGTGATCAAAGCAATGAGAACGCCAGATACCATTGATTGACATATGACTTGGTAGTAAAGAGTCACCTAGGCAACCAGAGCCTGGAATGTCTGCAAAGCGTCCAGTTGTCAACTTCAAAGTGACGTGTGGCGATCAAATCGCTCCCCGTGTGGACGCAGCTTAAGTTGCGCTGATGCAGGATCCTGTTAGGTCCAGAAGTATCTGGTTCTGTAACTTGCTTCCACTTTACAGTAAAGCCACTTACAGATGATCTTGCAATATCTTGGAGGGAAGAAATTTCACAAAATTATTTGTTGCAACAGTGAATGTAAATCGTAACTTTAGTGTCCCAACTGGATTCTCCTGAAATTATCTGAAGTCCATCTGTGAACATAAATGCATACATACATAGAACTAAAGAGACATTAACTATGTGATGCTTTACCACTGTTGTGACAACAAAACAATGTTGTCAGTATTTATGTGTTTATCCATCTATTTATGACATTCACCGCACAACAGACCATCATTTCATGATCCCATCTGAGTGTCTGAACTGTTTGATTTCCAAGGTCATTTTATGATCTCTGAAGGGGGGGGGATTGTTCTCCCATGCTTGTCTCCTGATTGAAGCCTAGCTAGAACCATCCATACACCACTCAGTCACCCTCCAGCCATGCTCCCAAATTGAATTAGTTTCAGTCTGAATTTGTGTTTCAAAACTAGTAATTATTTTTTAACCCCAGAGGAAGCCAAGAGAAATGAGTCAGATTTTCTGAAGTCATGAAACTTGACGATATATGATTTAACACCAACCAAAGGGACACAAGCCTGAAGCACAGCAATTTGCCAACCATTCATCTGTTAGCAAATTAAATCACACCACATTTGACATCTTTTGGAAAGTTAGATAAATCTGATGAAAAAGTTTTTCTCTCAATTACCATCAGAAATTAATCTCCTTAATCCCAATTTGATCTCTTTCATGCATATAAGGGGTATCTTTCATCTGCCTACCTATGTGCTTAAAATCTTCGCCACAGAGTTAAGATGGAACGTGACTGTAAAACTTAGTCCTACGTGAAACTCCCAGTTCTGGCTCCATGAGATGAGAGAGCTGATTAGGGGGAGATGAGGACAGAGGTGCATAACTGACAGCCATCCATTATCTGTTTCCGTAGCTGGCAGAGGATTGTGAGACGTCTCCAGGAGCGTGTCCTAGAGCTGCAGAGCGCCATCCAGAGGTCGGTGTGTATCAAATGATACAATCTAGACAGAGGAAAACAGGATTCAGAGTATGATTACCAGATTCATTTTGGATACCCTGTTATACACTGGAGCTCAAAATTAATAAACTTTGTTTTGTGATATCACCATTATGCTCCCTGGATAATGCTGTTTATGTGTTTTGTTTAATAGGTAGGTGCATAGGTTCTAGTTTAAGATGCCCTGAGTTCACAGATGTAACTAAAAAATCGGCCACTGAGTACAGCGTAAGAGTGTGTGTGTGTGTGTGTGTGTGTGTGTGTGTGTGTGTGTGTGTGTGTGTGTGTGTGTGTGTGTGTGTGAGAGCAAGAGAGAGAGAGACGTGGGATGGCAAGTCTTCCCCGTGTTACGTCTCATCTGCAGCAAAGGATTTTCCAGCTGAGAGGGAAGGCCAGCAAGAGCGGGCTAAGCTTAAAACTTAAGAGATGATCAAAATACAGACCACCAGCAGACTCTAACGTGGTGATTCAGAGCAATCACACTCACCCAGAACTGCTCCCAGAATCCAAGCAGCCAGGACCACAGCTGATACTGATCAGGCCTAGTTACACATCAGCTCTCCCTTCTTTAAGCAGCACTTTGAGCTGTGCCCTACAAGCCCTAAGTACAGCACTGATATGAGTGCTTTATAATAGCAGAGAAAAGAAGTCTCATCTCGTGTTTCTCAACAGTGGTATCTTTTTAAGATAGCCAGAGCTGATGGAGGGGTGCGATGCCAGCCCCTTGCAGAGCATTTTGGTCATTAGCATGGACTGCACAGCCTGTTTCAAGTAGGCCTCCACAGGTCACTCTGTTCACTAATTGTACACTACAGGCAAGATCAGATTCTTTTGTCAAGAAAAGGGGAGAATCATAACTTTGCCCTTGTATGTGTTCCTAAAGCTGATAACATAATGAGGTCTTTTTCTGGACTCAAGGCATAAATAAGCAGTAGCATTAAATGTGTTTTCATATTAACAGCTAGAAAGTGCATGATTTTGGCCAGCTAGAGACCTCAACACTGCAGACCTTTGTATCTGTGTTTTGTTAGTTATATATTTGTTTTGGTTTGAGGTTTCTGTTGTACACATTGTTACTTTCTGTTTGCTCTTCAGTGCCATTCTTTTATATTGATGTTTGTGACTGCATGCATGATTTCAAACACATGTATTCTTTCCTCTACATGTGTTTTGTATGTGTGTGCTGACTCCTGAGCCAGGAGCACATCTCGGGCTTATCTGGAAGGCCTGCTGTCATCTTCCTTAAGTGCTGTCAGTGTCACATGGTAAAAGCAGCTCTGCAGTCTCTTAATTAGTTTAGTAAAAGCATCCTTGTCATTTTGCGGTCAGTAAACTCCGCTAGAGAAAATTAAGTCCAAGCTTCTGCCACCTCGTCAACCCCACACAGCCAGCCCAACAACAACAACAACAAAAAAATTAATGATTATGTGTCGTGTATATTTGTGTGTTTGCTGTTTTCACTTTTTGCTTTTAGAAATAATTGCTGTTGGTTGTGTGGCAGCATCAGAGGAAGGGCATTAATGATTCTCACTGGCCGTGAGGAAGCACTGCGCTGCAGAGGGCGGGAGGGAGAGCAACTCATTTTCCTCAGTAGAACTAAATGTGTGTGTGTGTGTGTGTGTGTGTGTGTGTGTCTGCATGTAAGCCTGAATGTGTTTGTGTTGTGTAGCATATTTTTAGTAGTTTCCTTACTTTGTGGTTCAGTACATATTGTGTCCAGACTGCAATAATTACTTCAGTGATATGTGCACAGATGTGCATATATCTTATGATTTTAATATGTGAGCGTGCGTGTGTGTGCGCGAGTGCATGTGGAGTGTGTGTGCGCGCATTGCTGTCCTTTTTCACAGATTAGCTGGTGAATGCTGCAAGAGGATGATCAGACTGGGAGCACACCAGGGTTGCTCTGCGATCACATAGGGATTACAGGGGATATAGAGCTGTAGTTGATTCCAGGCCCGCCTCCAGTTAGGCTCATCTCCGCCACACTCCCCTCACACATACCACTTTAATTGCCTTTGCTTCTTTCATTACTTTTATTGCCTCTCCTCTGCTTTGCGTGCTCCCTGGGCTTGTGGAAAGGTCATTGCAATGGTGCTAGTGTGCTCACAGCCACCATCTCTCTGAATAGCAGGAGATGATCGTGGGGCAGCTGACGCTCAGCAAAGGAGTGACACTTCAGGGAAGTCACTGACAGGTTGTGGATAGATTTTTGTCTTAAAGTCTATTAAAGTCTGTTATATCAAAACAAGTCTTTGAAAGACGTCAGCGCCAGGATAATATTTTAAAATGCCACCCAATGTGTGCCACTCGTTAATCAGAATTGATCGTAATTGGAATAATTATAAATATGAAAGATGAACGTGTAACTGTGGCTGTCCAGCACAAGATGGATAGGGTGTGAAGGATTTCCTGATATTGACAGTTAATTAGAGAGCATCCTCCTTCCTGAAACCTCTGGCCTTGCAGATCAGATTTAGTAAATGACACAGTGGAATTTCCTTTACTTTTGCTGTGACTCTCTTCTTCACTGTAAGCAAACTATACTGCTGAGTGGAATAATAAAGAAGTGTTAACATTAATTTTTTTTTAAAAGGGGGCTTTGATCAGCTTGCAAAAAGAATGGTGTGCAGGGGTGTTAATGGCAATGACAATATCTTGGTGCAAAAGGGTTAAAGAGGTGATAGTCCCTGAGACATGCTTGTACTTTATTGTATTCCCTATGCACAACACCCAAAAAAAGGAAGTATAGTTCCTTGGGTTAGTATGACATTCAAGTGACTTGCAGTTTAAATTGTGATACAATAAAATGTGTTCACTGGTCAACTAAAATTATTGATTCCTTTATTTCTTATACTGTTCTCTTTTTAATCGTGCTGTAAAAACAAGACAGTTGCACCCAAATAAAACACACTTACTGTACAAATCTTTGTTGATAATTTTCATTCAGTATTCTCTTGCATTGCTTTTGGTCTTGCAGATCTCAACATGCAGTGAGGCCGGGTCTAGTTGAGGCACTGCTGGGATTGTGGGAGTTGTGTGTCATTTTAATAAAGGTAATGATAGTATCTCTAAGACTCAGCTATGCCCTTAATGTCACTCTTATCACTATAGGTCTTCTCAGTCCGCATCATAACCGGTTTTTCTAAATGCTCCTCGGTGCCCCTTTGTGCCTTATTTAGAAGACTTCACAGACTTGAGTCTGTTAAAAAAAAAAAAGAAACAAGAAAAAAGAAGTACTACAGAGCAGTATTTCTGCTACTCAAACAGATCCTTGGGATTTTTATATTTTACTTCCCTCCCACTGCCTTTGTCCTTTACTCCCCTACTCTGTCTGTCCCAGTACAAGGTAGAGGTGTTGCGTTCAGTTAGACTGTTCATGTGTCCACAAGAAGCTTTCCACTGTAACCCACTCAGTCCTGATATTTAAAAAAGTCTGCTTTAATAAATACTTCTACTCTTAAGATCTTTCTGAACTTTTGTAGTAATTGGTTTTTATCCCAACAATAGCTAATGCACATTTTTATCACATCCCAACATTGCTGCAGGCAAGCAAATGAAAATCTGGCACTGAAACTAAAGGAGCAAAGAACTAAGATCAGTTGTCTACGCCAAGAAGGAGAAAGCAGAGATAGGAGGGTGATATTTCTGTAGTTTGTTCTCAGTTGAAACAGAAAATCAGTGCACCTTTTTGTTTGTGTTGCGTTCTATTTACAGGCTCACCTGTGAGAGGGTATGGAATCGGCAAATTGAGGTCAAAGTTTTGCTTAATGAGTAGACAGCGGGGGGAGAGAAGATCTAGGTATGTATTCAAAGCTACAATTATTGTGGTGCAGGTCATCCATCCATCTGTTTCCTTATCCACTTCAGGGTTTTGGGGGGCTGGAGACATAGAGTGAGAGGCAAGCTTCACCCTGGACCTTGGACAGGTCTCCAGTCTAACAGAGAGACAGACAACCATTCACATTCATGTTCACCACCTATGGCCAATTTAGAATCACTGATTAACCTAACACCATGCA